>JAUEKS010043748.1:0-10214 GCA_031762815.1 Tylodina fungina
TTCTTCTTCTTCTTCTTTTTCTTTTTCTTCCTCAACAGCGAGCTTTGCACACGCTCGACCCCCTGCCCGTGTGAGAACTATACTATTGCGCCCCAGGACATGACTCCATTAACTTCATTGGTTGTTGATTTCATGTATTAGTCCGACATTCTATAGGTTATCTCTCTGGAGATAGTATGCTCATTGCCCTGGGGATGCTATTGAAATGGTTGTGATGAAATGTCTTAAGAACGGTCTGACACGATGCTGTTTCCATAGAGGTAATTGCTTTGTTTTCATATGAGGTCACTTCAAATGGTCAGTTGCTGTTCTCGGAGTTGGGTTTATTTGTCATCTTTAACTGATATAGATTAACTTTCCTGGTACTACACCACGAAGCCTGCCAATAACCAGCCTTAGCAGACGAAACGGTAATTCTTGTAAATCAGAGATTTGAGATGGGAGACTCTCTGATCTTGCCTTGGGCCCGTCGAGATTATGTTGTTTTTCTGTAGACAGTCTCGATATAGCAGACCTTGCACTCTTTCTTTACTTGTGTCTTGATTTCATACAAGGTAAATATCCTTTACCTGTTTCTTTTTTCACACAAGGTAAATATCCTTTATATATGTCTTGATTTCATAGAAGGTAAATACGTTTACGTATGCCTTGTATGACAAGGTAAATATCCTTTAGATGTTTCTTGATTTCATAGAAGGTAAATACGCTTACGTGTGTCTTGTAGGACAAGGTAAATATCCTTTAGATGTTTCTTGATTTCATAGAAGGTAAATACGTTTACGTGTGTCTTGTATGACAAGGTAAATATCTTTTAGATGTTTCTTGATTTCATAGAAGGTAAATACGTTTACGTGTGTCATGTATGACAAGGTAAATATCATTTAGATGGTTCTTGATTTCATAGAAGGTACATACGTTTGCGTGTGTCTTGTATGACACGGTAAATATCCTTTAGATGTTTCTTGATTTCAAGAAGGTAAATACGTTAAAGTGTATCTTGTATGACAAGGTAAATATCCTTTAGATGTTTCTTGGTACAACCAGGGATAAACGCCCTTTGCGTATGTCCTTATATAAACGAGGCAAATGCATTTTACCCGCGAAAAACGTCCAAATCACAAAGCAAAAACCAGCACAATTTATGTTTTCAGCAAAACACGATTTATTCGTGCAAAATCATGTGGAATGAAAATGAAAAACGTCGCTCCGTATTTCAGTAGAAAAGAGTACAAAATTGTAAAAAGATGCGCAATGCGTACAAATACGGACATATTGATCAGGGTAGGGTATTCCACTCCAATGCAAGTTTACAAGTTCAACACGTAGAAAATATAGAAAAGCATTAAAAAAAGATCTTCGTTCGAAGATTGTATCATTCATAGTTACAATGTACAAGGACATGGTATAAACAGTTAAGATTCAGACTAGTATAGACAAGCTTTGCCTCAGTCTGTGCGAGGGATCAGAGTTGGAGATTAGTCTGAGATAGAGTGCTATTGTGAATAGTTCTTTTCAGAACCAATGTCGTGTTTAGGGCAAGCTGTACTTTGGGTATGGGCTTACCAGTGAGAGCAGCGTTGACAGAGTTAACACATTACATGGGGGATGTGAGAGCAGCGCTGACGGAGTTAACAAATTATATGGAGGCATGTGAGAGCAGCGCTGACAGTTAACAAATTATATGGAGCATGTGAGAGCAGCGCTGACAGAGTTAACAAATTATATGGAGGCATGTGAGAGCAGCGCTGATAGAGTTAACAAATTATATGGGGGCATGTGCACGCGGCTGTCATTGCGGGTAAAGTAAACTTAGTAAGGATTTACTTTTTGAAGACAAATCAGGTGATGGGCGGCGAGCCGACGATTGGCTGAGTTGTACTTAATCGATATGACAAAGCCAGGAATTGGCTGAGGTTAAGATGAATTTAAAGGTTACTGATATGTGATAAAGCTAGCGATTGGTTGGGATTCTGAAGCGACACCCGGCAAGAAGATTGAAGACGAGCCAAGCTTTGATCAGCAGCTGTGAAGAACTCCTACATGATACATTACGTCCTTCCCGCCATCATGGCGCCATCCCTAAGTCTAGAGGATCCACAGGTTGTGATGTATTGCCGATATCAGCCAGTATGCATTGCTGTGCGTGTTTATGTATGTGTATGCGTGTGCGAGTGTGTTTGTTTGGGTGCGTTGCGTTCTGTGTGTGCATGTATGTGTGTGTGCGCGCTCGCGCGCCTCTGTGCAATGTGTTTGTGCATGTGCGTGCGTAATTTCATTGTGTGTGCATGGGTGTTGGTATGTGTGTGCGTGTGTGTGCGTGTGTGCGTGTGTGTGTGTGTGCATATGCGTGTGACCAGTTGTGTAGCATCTACCTACCACCGCCGTGGGAGCTGATATCCGTTCATCGCGTACGATATGCACGACTGGACGAAAGAGATATAATGTGTCTCACTAATCCTATCTTATAGCGAAAGGCAAAAAGCTAGCGTGTCCAAACATGCATGTTGCCATTGTGCTGAGTCAGGACGGAGAAAATCCTGCTAAACTAATCCTATAATACCTTGATGACTTCAGTGTGAAGAGAAAACTATATGTTATAATGTTCCTTTTCTCGTCCCTGTCCTACAATGCTTTTACATCATCGGAGCGACAGGGCACGAGAACAAGAATGGTAACCCTTGTACGGTTGAGAAGAACGTACTTTTCCTAGATTATCTCCCATGCTGGCGGGCTCGGGTTGTCTTGTGTCGTCTGTTTTAGAGACAAAATTTCCGTAATCGATTTTGATTAGTATATAGTTTAGCGAGCTGATCCTATTCCACCTATCCTACTCGCTATAATGGGTTGGCTTCTATTTCTAGCATTCTAATACATCCCAGGTTCATCGTCGTAGGCGTGCGGACAGTCCACGTTGACGGCCCAGTCGCACACCGCGATCTTGGCGTTCCACAGGGTGCCGGCCGGGCACTGGAGTCGGTAGGCATCGCCCCAGCTGCAGATGAAGAAGGCCTGGCAGTTCTTGGGGTCGCTATGGTAACCAAATAATCCGGGACAATTGAATTCTGGGGAAAATAAAAGGACGAATCAATTGATAAGTTCGTGATATTGATAAAATGTAAGAATTTGAAGATAATGATGGTAATACTATTGGTGATGGTGGTGGTATTAATAGTGATCATGATCGTCTAATACGGTAATGATAATGATGGTGGTGGTGGTGACGATTAGGATGGTTTTGGTGATGATAGAAGTGATCCTCGAGATCTGACGATGACGATAATGGTTGTGGTGATGACGACAGTGGTGATTCATAAGGTGTGATTATCATGGTCAAGAAAAAGATGAAGGAAAAGATTAATAATAACAATAGTAACAGTTATAGAAGAACGATAAAGAAGAACCCAGCCGTAATCCCAAGGTCGTGAACTCGAACTCACCATCTCCTACAGGCACGCCCTGGGGTTCGTCTGGCATCGAGGCTCCGATGTGGCCTTGGGCAGAGTCTGAGGGCGTGTTGCGATCAACCTCGTCATGGAGAGCATTCTCCTTTAGATCTAGACTAAAGTCTCGATGATCTAATTTGAAGTCATAATCTTCTGAGCTGAGGTCATGCTGATCTGAGACATCATAATGACCTTCGTGACTGGAATCGTGGCGTGTTGGTCTGTCATCGTACTGTCTCGCAATAGCGTCATTCTGTCTTAAGCTAGCGTCGTGGTGTCTTCGGAGGAATGCATTGTCCACCCCGGAGATTTCACTGTAGGTAGGTCCGAATAATTGTTCAACGTCACTTTTGCTGAACCGCTTGGGAGGGTTGGACCCCATCCCTCCTGCCGGATTGAAGGAAGCGAGGACATCGTCGTAAAAATATTGCGCATCATTCTCGGGTTCTCCTGGGAAGTACGCTCTGTTGACTGGTGCGTAATTTTCGAAATCTTTAGATCTAACTGTCGCCCGAGCAGAGTCGAAATCCACATAGTTTTCGGGATAGAGATTCTGGTCTCTGGTGAAAGAGTCTTTTGTGCGTGCGAAATCATTCCTGTTATCATAAACACGACCAAAGAACCCTTGACTAAATCGATTCCCCCAAAGTTTGGTGTGAGATTTAGGGTAGAATGGATGGTGGAAACGGTTCTTTTGTTCGTTCATTATTTTCTGGTCGTCTAACCGATCGCTGTATTGAGCTTTGTCTTCTAAGAAAGCCCTCCTGCGCTGAAATTCTTGTGTCTGTTTTTTCTCCATCTTCCTGTAGTCCTCGGACAGAGAGCGCCCAGTCCAGGGTTTAGAGTTCCAGAGGTATCCGGCGGCCGTGTCTTTCATATGTTTGGAGTAATCCTTCACGATAGCCGAACTCGGTTTGTAATAAGAGCCTCCCCCGGCGTTGCTCGTGGCGCTGTCGTGATACATCCAATCTCGCGTCTGTTTGGCAGCCCTATCTCTCAGCTGTTTCGATTTCTTCTTCGCTAGAGCCCTGTTAAACGATTTCCACTTGTCCATCTTAGGGAAGTGTTGGCGCACCCTGTATTCAGAGGGCGAGGTCTCGCTGTCGCCTTGAGTCCAGCTCGCGAATAAAGCGCGGTAAGGCTTGGAATCCGGTTGCAAGGAATAGTCTCTGCCCACATTTATTTTACTCGGGATATATTCTAAATCTTCTAGCGGTTGTGTGGAGGCGATGGTATTGAAAAGGCGTTTTGGGATTTCTCCATCGTAATGTCCTTTCTTAGTGGTTTTGTCTTCCTGTATGTCAGACGGGAGTGGTGATGATTGCCTCTCTTGTGTTCCCGAAGCCGAGTCTTTAGTTTCATTAAGGTTGTTCTCCACAGATTTATTGTCCTCCAAAGACGGGGTCGTAGTCTTTGTTGAAGAAATGCTTGTTTTGCCATCCTTGTCTGTTGAGGAAATGAAGTCTGTGTTGTCCACGTTCGCCATGTCGTCGGACACAATAGAGGTCGTTGTGTCGTGGGATGTTGTGTGAGTGGATCTGAGGGTGGCAGTAATGTTGTCCCCATCATTCCTTTTGTCAGCGACACTGTCGATGTTGTTGGTAGTGCTTTTGTCGACATCAGTATTAACAGTAGTACTGGCAGCGGTAGTGTCAGTAGTGGTGTCGGCCTCATTACTCTTGTCAAAGGCGATGTCAGTAGATCTGAAAATATTACCGCTTTGAAGACTGGCGTCAGCTCCTGCGATCGAATCTGTTGACATTTGTCTGATCTGCGGGCTGGTGTCACTCCTGCTATCCGCCGGGATGTTTTGCATTTCTTTCATGGCTGTTACAGGACTCTCAAGAACGTCAGATCCTACTCCGCTCACGTCTTCTATATCAGCAATGGGACTTTGGTGCACGTCATTTCCGCCAGAGATGTCATTTTGGTCACTTTCACTCACAGGCTGATTTTCATTGTTTTTGACGGAAGGCTCGAGGGGGGAAACTTGAATCTTGTATATTTCTTGTATATCAATAGTTGACGGAGTGGAAACCTTCTCGCTAGAAGAACTTCCCTCTGTTTCGGTCAGGATGGGAGCTTTAGCAATGTATTCGATCTTATCAAAATCTTTCCAATTACGAGTCTCCGTGTTAGCTTCACTGGCGTCGTTGTCTACTAGGACGGAAGTAGATTCACTCGAATCCATACCTGAGTTTTCGGATGCAATCTCGAGAATTTCAACATTGTTACTGGGAGTTGGTTGCTCCACGATCGAAGCCCTGAATTCTTTGTATTCCATAACCGGTTTTGAGCTCGTGTTTTTGGCAGTTTCCATCACTTGAGAAGTTTCTGCGAGTCTCATATTCTTCTCCATTTCTGTGAGCTTGACCTTGGTGCTGGCGATTCGTTCGGATATCTTTTTCAGCTCGTCAACAGTGATGTTGTACCGAGATTCAGCTCTCGTTAACGATTCGGATCCCCGTGACTCTGACTGTTTGGAATTCGGTGTGGACAATAACACGGCGACATCCTTCCTCCCCTTGCCGGTTACTCTCGAGGTGTTTTCCGCAGACGACTGCTGGTAGCCGGTACCTTCAAGGAGTGGTGCCCCATCCCATTCTTTAGGTCGGGTAGACTCACTCTGGGTGGTGGTTGTTCGGGGCGTTGTTTCAGTGAGTTCGCTCGAGTCGCGGGTGGACGGAGATTGCTCAGGCAGGAGCCGCATCCAAGAAGTCGTGCTCCTGTCCGTAGAGCTAGTGCCTGCGTCGTCGTCTCCATTGTACGCGGAGACGTTGTCGATGTTAGAAATGTCCTGACCGAGATGCTCCAGGGATAATAACTGCATATCTGGGCGCTCTTGTGCATGACCTCGCGTGACATCAGTTACTCTGGTCTCCAAGTCCATTTGACTGACTGTGGTGGTCATAGATGGTGAGGTGGTATCTTCATCACGGGCTACAGTAGGATAGGAGAGTGGAGCACTGTCAGTGCCGAATGCGTCAGAGGAAACGCTTGTCTCAGTGTTTGCGGTAGGGCGAACACCATTGCCCTTGTAGTCGATGAAGACGGGTTCTACAAATTTCTGGACAGTTTCTGCTTCCGAAATGGTGCTTCCCTTCTCAGATAGGCTTCCGGAACCGGCTGTGTCGGTTTTTGTTTGGGAACGATTTATATTTGTTGAGGTTTGGAATTTTTCTACATTCGGGTCCTCTTTCTCAGCGCTTTCCAGGATATCTTCTTTCGGAGGGTTTGATTTCGGAACGGTGTAGATTGTTTCTGGATCTTTTTCCATAATGAGATTGACAGCTGCCACGGGAATGACGTCAAGTTGGTGGGCGGCGACAGATTCGTGTCGCGACTCGGCGGTTAAAATGCTTTCTGTGGTTTGAGTGTTTGTGCGAGGGCTGATCTCCAAAGCGCCCCAGACGACATTTGACTTGGCAGTGGTGCCGACGTTTCTCATCATTTCACGTTCCGTTGTCATGGTTGTGTCAGCGGTGGTTGATTCAAGACCAGCGGGTTTTCCGGTCAACTCCTGCAGGTCTGATAAAGAAACGAAATAGGAGTTGTTGGTACTGTTCGTTGGTGCGGATTGGGCATCCTTCACATGATCGTTGATGATTGATTCCATATCGATGCCTGCACTCGTTGCTTGCGAAACTGGAACTGTCGAATCTTCAGCGCTGAAGGTGTTCTGGTCAGTGACGCCCGTACCTTCGGGTGAGGACGTCCCAGTTGTGTTGGGAGCTGCCGATACTTTGAGTTGGTCTTTGAGCTTTTCTGCATTGTGGAAAATTTCCCTCTCTGCAGATGTTCTTAACTCAACAACGTCTTCGGTGGTGGGTAATACTAGGTTGGATGCCTCCTTGATAATCACAGATTCAGTAGTGAAGTGATTGTCCTCTGTTCTGAAGAGGCCGGTAGTATTCTCCTCATTTGAAGAAGTTGGTTTTGGCTCATTTTCGGAGCCTGTTTCTTTTGCCATTTCCTTAGAAGAAGCAATATTAGCATTCGCAACATCCCCCTCCTCCCCCTCCTCCTCCTGTTGCTGTCGAGCGCCAGTTCTGTTCGATGTCAGAGTTGCATTTGTTTCTGTATGTGCATCGGCGTTAATTTCTGTTTCACCTTGTGACGCCAGCCATGTGTTGGTCTCGGGAACGGATGCAGAGTTTGATCCCGTGTATGGCTTTACGTCCTCGTTACGTGCGATGTTCAGATCTTGCGCAATTTTGGCTGCCTCTGCAAAATCTGTTTTGAAATTTCTCGTTTCCTCTACGCGTTCTGATTTCTCCACGGGGAAGGGATCAGCTGTCGTGGCCCCTAGTGCCGAGTCACCACTAGAATCCCTAGCGAGCTTCTCCGATACTTCTGTATAGTCGACTTCTTTTTCTGATTTGTCTGGATTGGTGGCGGTGGTGTTGGTGGCGCCCATGGTGGTGCTGGTGGTAATTGTGTGTGATGTAGGACTTGCTGAAGTCGGTGCCCTCGTGTCAGCTTCGATTGCCATCTCAGTGATGCCTGCTGTGACGGGTAATTGTTTTTCAACTGCTAAGCTTGCGCCTTGTGATCTGGCCTGGATTTCATCCGTTGAGTCCGTTGTGGTCTGGGCACCAATTGTAAAGGCGCTGTCTTTGCTTTCCTCCTGCCCGTTTGCAGAGTGACTTGACCCTACTTCCGCACCAGGCCCCGCTGAAAGGAATTGCCTAGTTGACGTCATGTCATTGGTCGCTGTGAACGCAGTATCTATGAGCTCGGACGGAGAAGTAGATACCATGTTGTTGCCGAGGGTAAAGTCGTTTACAGATTCGTACTCACCAATGTCACTGTCTACAAAGCCCACTGCACCGAATCTCGGAGAAGTATAATCTGTAAGAGTTTTGGTTTCACTGAAGGAAGTGGTCGGTTGAGGAGAAAAGCCAGAAGTTACTTCGTTTGAACCGTATCGCCTGTTCGAGTGTTCGATATTTCCGGGCTGGTCCGTGTAGGAGTTGTCCCAGGACTCGTCGCTGTCGGGGAGATAAGTCTGCATGGAGCTCGGCTGATATAACATAGTAACGCCCTCAATATCCCCAGGAAAGATGTTGAATTCGGTCTGTTCCTTATCTTTACTCTCAGTCGTGTTCATTGAAAGTCGTTGCCGGTCATTCACTTCAGGTTGCCTGGTGTTGTCAAATGCATCCGACTCGGTTGCCAACGTCACGGTCCTTCTGTTCAAGCGTTCAGATTGGGTTTCATCTTCCTCAATGTCTTCGTCCCCAGCACTCCGAGTATATACATTGTACGCGTTGTCCCCCTTGTCGGAATGCTTCAATTCAGAAAACTTGGTCAGATAATCGTTCTCTCTCTTGTACACATCCTTCTCGTCCTTGCCAACCCTGTTTTTAGGAGGTTCCACCATATTACTGAAGCCCTCCTCCAGCTCCATCGTAGCCAAAAAGTTGGCTTCAGTAGTCTTGGGATATTGGGTGTAGCGTAAAGCTTTCATGGGCGTCTTGCGGCGCAGGCCGACTTTCCTCCACCCTCGGTGACCCGTGTCGGTGAAGGACCCTTGCCTGCGCTTGGCGAGTCGAATGTAGCCTCGATCTCCCATGTAAATCTTTCTCCCCTTGTTCTGCTCGAGCCGTTTCCCCTCGCCAGCCACATACTGAGACGTACGTCTTTTGGGGCTCATTGTTCTTATTATTCTTCTCTTGCGGATAGTATTTCCCTGGTCCTGTCCCCTCCGGCTAGTTTGGTAACTGTGGAAGGGCGCGCTCGACGTCTTTCCGTCCGCCTCGGAGGGGATTTCCTCCAGGACCGAGGCCTGTCGGGTCTGGAAACCCGGTTGTCCCCCTGTGCTGGCAACAGGTGAGCGAGAAGTAAACAGTGCTCCAGATCTCTCCGTCTCAGCACCGCTCTCTGTGTAATGTGACGGCATCCGTGTGTTCCCTCGATTCTCATTGGCTAGCTCACTGACGTCATCTTTTAACCAATCACCGAGCAGCAAGGCTCGTGAGTACAGCTGACTTCTCGGCTTTTCGGCCCCCCTGGATTGTACTACAATGTTTTTATCCACAGACTCGCTGTCTGATGACGATATCTCCGCAAAAGGTATGTTCGAGTAACTATCTTTGTAGATAGATCGTAACTGCATTTTCTGTTTTAATTCATCGTGTGGGCGCATCGGTTTCAGGTAAAAGTCGGAAAAGGAATTCTGCGAGAACTTGGTTCCGCTTGGATAGGGGAGAGTTCCGTCCGAGTTTGGATAGAGATTTCCAGACTTGTGCGAACGTTGCGAGGCCCCGAGACTCTCAACCTGTTGTGTGGTGGGAGTCGCGCTCCTGGAGGTAGTGGTCACTCCGAGCTGATGGTCAAAAGTTGCCGGTCTGGCGTCGGATTGTCGGAAAGAATTCAAAAGGAGGGCATTCCGTTCTTCTTTTGATAGAGTATTCAGTTTCAAACTCTGAGGTCGACCCCCGCTCCCAGCGTACTGGTTTTGTTTCCCGTAATCGAAAATCTGGTTTTCCCCCGCTGGGCTCCTGTTTGTCACAGTGTACGCAGTGCTGCCTGTAGTAGTCTGCGGGTCGCCGTACAGGCTGGGAACACTGGTGCTCCTGGAGCTGACCGTTCTGTCGGACCAATCCAACGAGGTGGACCCCGGCGTGCGTGTGAAGGAATCTGTTCCAGGAGTTCCTTTCGTTTCATTGGCTATGACGTCACACAACGCGGGAAGGTCTATCTCGGCCAGGAGCTGCAGGACCAGTTTCACCACCTCAGCCTTTTCTGCAACAGAAACAGGTACGGGGA
>JAUEKS010043859.1:0-10213 GCA_031762815.1 Tylodina fungina
CTCTCTCTCTCTCTCTCTCTCTCTCTCTCTCTCTCTCTCTCTCTCTCTCTCTCTCTCTCTCTCTCTCTCTCATATGCTTTGGAGCAAAAGTTTGGTGGCTGGATGCCTTTCATGATGCCAACATTCACATCGAAGGTGCAAATTTTGTGGTTGAGTGTGTTTTGTAAATTCACATGGTGATGATAGTAGACCCATTATTTTGAACTTGACTGTAATTGTTTAACCTACTGACATGTAGTGGCTTTATTTCATGGATGTTTCCAATTGGAGTCCGCTTTCTTTCTGGTTATATCTTTTTTACTCTGTCCATCAGATAGCTCTAAGAAAGAGCATTTTATCACTATGTGAAACAATTGAGCTTCTAGGTTTTACCAATAAAAAACTTAAATTTTCTGTCCAATTAAATGACAAACGGACTTTTATTCTTCGCTTTCCTCACAGTGAGAGACTAATATACATATACGTATTGCTGTTAAGTTGAGCTGTGAGTTGTTTACTCTTGTTACTCTTGTCAATTAGTGCCAGATGTTGGAAGCCATAAGTGTTGCTTAACTGGTTTGTTGGGGAGTATTTTGGGCCCTTACTTGGGTTTACAGTAAAGGGTAGAGGAGATAGCCGCGATCAGCACTTCACAATCATTAGCATCAAGACCTGGCAAACTGGAAAGTGTTGGATACATGGAGATCCAAAGGATACAGTCCCTAATTGTTACTCCATCCAAGAAAGGCAGCCTGCAATTTTGCTAAAACCATTGTACAATTAGTTTGATTAGTAACAGCAGAAAGGATCTTGCTAAACAGGCTGAAACCACAAACAGATCAGATTATTGCTAAATAATCGGGGTTCAGAGCTGGTTGCAATAAAACTGATTAAATCTTCAACCAGAGGATGCTGTGCAAGGGATTTCTACAATAAGAAAGGTATCTGTACCACATATTTGTGGACTTCAAGAAGACATTTGACAGGTTTTGATGGGCAACTTTGTTGATGACTACAATGATATACAATGTCAAGGCTAACTCTATCGAGGCCATTGAATACCTGTATGACACTGCGAAAAACTCAATCTTTCTTAATGGAACCATAAGAGGTTGGTTCAAGACAACAGTTGCAGTGAAGCAAGGCTCCTGTGTCTCACCCACTCTCTTCAGCATATACTTGGAGAATCATGACTGAGGCACTGAAGAGACATAAAAAAATCGTAAAGAATTGGTTTCAAGAATGATAGCCAAGCTACGATTTGCTGATGAAATCAATACACATGCTAGAGATGACTAGGAGCTCGCTGACTTACTAGACTGTTTCAATAAAGGTTTTGCAGTGTTTTGGAAATGAATGCTGAAAAGATAAATCTGATAACTAACAACACCAATGCCATGAGCATTGATAGCGCAATTTAATTAAAGGAGAAAAACTAGTCCGGTTTTTCTCTCTCTGTAGGAGCTCTATCATGCGGTACAATGATAGTAAGTATCTCCTTTGTCCTACCTGTTGACTCAATATAAGTTTTCATAAGATTCCCTCCAGTTTTGCGTGAGAATTATCTTCTATCAGGCATGTGACATTACATTCTCGTCTTTTGTTCTCAGGTTGGAGACGATGACCGAGGAGAATGTCAATGTGCGCTCTCAGCTAGAAGAAACAAGAGCCAAGGCAGAGGCGCTGTCCCTTGAGAGGAATGGTCTTAAGCAGCAGTGCACCAATGCCATCCGCGAGTGGAACCAGGTGAGATGGGCTGTAGTAGGGAAGGGTGAGTGGTGGATGTAGAGACTGGCTGAGAGTTGGTGACTGAACTGAGAGAGAGAGAGTACAAATGTGATCAGGGCAAAAAATCATTTACTGGTTTGAGAGAGGGTGCTTTCTGGAAATGAAGATAGGGAAATATTGGTACTGCATGGGACAGATTGGTTTTGGTGAACCTGTTTTATCTGGTAACTCTGGTAATAGATGTAATAGGAAACACTATAAGAAGTAATTTGTTCCCAGTAGGTGTGTCATGCCAACTACAGTGCCTGGTGCTGGTGACAGTTGTGAGGGAGTTGCAATGTGGGTGAAGGGTAGATTTCTTGATATGCGTGAATAAGAGTTGGTGCAGAACTCAATGAGGAGGGGCTGCGGTTGGAGATAAATTGTTGAAATGTTTTCTTGGAGAGCCAACTTGCTCAATGTCTGACAGCGCTTCCTCTATATTATTGTAGGCTTTGATCAAGCACAGCCAAGCAAAGGAGACCCTTAGCATGGTCATCAAACAGAGGGACGATTTCTGCAAGGATTTCAACCAGACCTTCGCCAAGCATGCAGAACTCAAAAAGGCTTTTGAGGCGTTGAGGGCAGAGAAGGATGCCGCAGTGAAGGAGTATGCCCTTGTGATGTCGGAGAGAGATACAGTGCACAAGGTAAGGGACCTACACTCACTCTTCGTCTCCCTGGGCAGGGACAGTCATAACTCAGCAAATAATGAAAAGAAACGCCGGGAACTGGTCAGGAATTCACTTCCTTGCTGTTTTGGATCTGGAAATGGTCCAACTATGCGTTAGGAAAGTAATCTGATTTTTGGAAAAGGCCGAAATGTGCTTATCCTAGGCCTTCTGGCTTTATCTGAAAAACAAGATTGCTTGCTTGCCAGTAACGTCTCATTTAGATACGGTTGACCTACATTGACCAAATTTTCTTTCATGCATCATTCTATAGTCAAAGCAGGCCTTAAGCGCCTCTGCATAGAAAATCCTTACCATGCTATACATGGATTTTGTGTTACAAATATCTAAATCATGCTTCTCTTATTTCAAGATTTTCTAGAAGTTTGCAGCCTGACTAGAACTCTCAGATTGTAGCATATAAAAACCATCTTACATATTCCATTAAAAAGTATGTTTTATAGTGAGTTATTTTGGGCATATTGGCTGAACCAAGCCTTATTTTCAATATACCAAACATCTAGCTTGAAAATATTTTAAAAGAATACTGAAACATCATTTATGTTTAAGTACATTTTAGATATTTTAGACTCATAGTCAAGATACTTATGATTTTGTCGAGTGGAAGATTTAATTAGTGATATGATGTGCATGAAAACAAGCATATGTGTGTTCTTGTGTGCAAGCATGTGTCACGAATATGGAATCTACTCTTAAACTGGTCACTTTTGGAGGAATCGTACTAAATGTACTGAAATATCTCTTCAATGAATATATTGTCATGCTTTTCCAATCCTTCCCATGTAGTTTTGGTCTCCCTCTTGGCCTTGTCCTTGCAAGTTACAAGTTTGCACACTTTCTTATAGTCATCACTATCCTTCCCTCCCTTTTTTTCCCCCCACCAGTCATCCACATAGCCATCCTTATCTGTGTTCTATCCTACTATCCTGTGGCGTCGATGGCCTAGTGGTTAGGCTGCTGGATTTATGATTGAGGGGACGGGTTCGAATCCTGGCAGTGCTAAGCATCTGACGTTGTGTCCTTTGGAAAGGCACTTTTCACAAATTTCCTCACCCTACCCAGGTGTAAAAATTGGTACCCGACTACAGACTGAGCGATATTGTCACTATGTTAGTATGAGCGCCTTATCAGCAGCCTGTACTGTATAGTCCTCAGGTAGTTGAGCTGGTTTCAGTATGACATTGGTCTGTCGGGGTAATAGTGGGATGTACCCCCTTAGAGTTTTTATCAACAAGGATTTAGCGCTATAAATGCTATTTATTATTATTATTACTATGCCGTCAAGGTCCTGTCCCACAGTTCATGCTTCTCCACCATAAGTCATCTTGCTTCTCACACTTTGGCATTGGAGTCTAAGGGTGTTGTGACTCCAGTAGCTTTATAGATAAATGCTGGAAAGACTAAGGTTGTGTGCTGCAGAAATGGTCAAAGCATTTTTGCATGAGGGGCGTGTTTGGCCCACTGGTGTCAGTGGGGATAATATGAAAACAAATGCCATTATTGTATGATCTGTATACTGTGGATTCATGAGAAGTGCAGTCGAGTGAGGACTGGGCACAACAGAGAATCTTGCCTCAAACTTGGAGTGTCCAAGATGTAGCACAGACAGGGTTCATTGATGAGGGTGGAGTTCAACTAAACGATTGGACATTCTTCACGGCTATCTAGAAACGTGTTGAGTACTGATGGGCTCAGAGGCTGCCGTTTTCTCAAGAATTGGCAGCGGCTGGAGCAAGTTCATGGAATTATTGCCTTTCATTCAATCAAGTGCCGAGCCCTGTACTATTGGCGATCATGTCCCTCCACACATCTTGATCCTTCGTTGCTGTCATGAAGTCATTCACACCTTCTGCGCCACTGTCATCTTTTCTCGTTCTCTTTATCTGCTGCGACTTCCCTCAAATTTCCCACTAAGGTGGTCCAGTTTCTTTCTTCTCGTGACATGGCAGAAAAAGTTAATTGTTGTTTTCAGATGTTTGTTGATCAGTGATCTTCTAGAATTTGCTTCCCTCATCGTGGTTTCATTTGATTTTTTCTCTGCTCATAGGAAATAATACAATGATGTCTGGTAAAATCTAGATGATGGTCTATGAACTATGTATGAGAAGCAAGATATTTTATCCTGGAAAAACCTTGGCTCTGATACTAGATCTTGAAGGCACGTTGCATTTTACTGAAATAGGGAAGGCTAGGTGAAATCACTATCTGACCAAAGAACGAAAAAGGATATAAGGGGTTTTCTGGGTATTGGTGAGATAAATGAGTTAGTCTAGTCTTTCAGTCTAGGTTAAAATGGTTAGGACATGTACTTTAGAAGGATAACCATGGACTCATTTCTATTGATTGTGTTTTCAGTGTGTTTGAGAGTTGAAGACACATTCTGTCACTTAAATAACCTATTTGTGTTGCAAGTGACATAAACCTTTAACTCAATTCAACTCAACTAGAAGGATTTGTAAGACTTGATTAGGAAATGTGCAAACTTGGAAGTTGAGTGGAGAAGGCCAAGAGGTAGACCAAAATGTAATTTTAACAAGTTGTACAAGAGAGTATAATAATAATAATCAATAATAACAAGTTATATTTGTATAGCATATTTCGCTAATGCTCAATGCTCTTTTTCATCAGAAAAATTCATTTAGAAATCACTCGAAACACATACCGACACACACATGCGCGCATATTATTATTTTGAAAAATTTATCAAGAAGAAGAATACACCTGCCGATATAAAAAACACTTTAGTTGTCTATTGAACCTATCAAGTGATGTTATTTGTCTTAATTCCTTGCGCAGTTTGCTTCCACATACATGGAGCCATAAGCGTAAAGGATCTTTCACCATAGGATTTGTAAGATTTACAAGGTATAAAAGTATTTAGTTAAGATGTTTGATTATGGACACTGGCATTGTGTGAGTGATGTCTTTGACTAAAACCTGAAAGTCAGGGAGGACAGTTGTAAAATTTTGATTGGTTGAGTGATTGGTATATGTATACATATATTGTGTGTGTGTGTGTGTATGTGTGTTTGTGTGTGCGTGCATGTGTGTGTGTGTGTGTGTGTGTGTGTGTGTGTTTGTGTGTGTGTAGGTGTGTGTGTGTGTGTTTGTCTTTGACTCATTGCCAAGTAAGAATGGCTGAAACCTGTCATGGGGGTGTGCAATTTTGAACTCGAATTGTGGATGAACAGTAAAAGATAGATGACTCACATAAGAAGATTATTTGTAGACATACTCAAGTTACACATAATAAAACAATTCGGTTAAGAAATTATGCCATATTGCAAGAGTTATGGTCCTTAGATTTACGCCCTGTTTTCAGACAGAAAAGGATGTTTCAGAACTCATTTATCACTGATTTATCGTCAAAGCACAGTGTATATATGGACACTAATGATAAGACATATCAAGATAAATGAGTGATGCTCAAAGATTCAACCTTTTATCATTTCTCATCACAATTATCTCCCTTGAATGAAATAAAACGACAATAATTTTCAATTTTCTTCAAATTTATTAATGTCAAAATGATATTTCAATACACATGAAAGAAGAAAAAATGTAGATTTAATAAAACCAAGCAAAATGATGTGACATTTTTGTGAAAAAATATGGTATCAAAAGCAGTTATGGCCCGTGAACTATATTCTTTTATATTTAACACATTGCCATCAAATATTTCAAAAAGTGTCAGCTTTTAAATACATATGCATGAAGAAAAGTAAATTCTAGAAAACTAATACAATACTGTTTAATTGATAATAAAAGAGAAAACATAAAATGACAGTAAAGCAGTTATGCCCCCTGAACACTTTTATTTAATATGAGACATTCTAGACAGCCTGAAGTTGATAGTTCATATCAATTGATTAATTTGGCCAGACACCCAAACTGTTAATGTTGGGAGAAAAGAATATGATCCGCTATTTTACAGGAAATCTCAAAATGTATCAATTTGATGTAAAATAATGGGCAATAGAAAAACAAGTTCAATGCAAACAATAATACATAATTTGATGGAATAAGAATATGAATGGTTCCTGGCCCTCTGGGATAGATATTCAGAACAATACTATTATCATGGAGATCCAATCCAGCTCTCAAAAGGTCCTATAAATTAAAGTAAAAGACTAACAAATATAGGCCTACACAAAAAAACCCAAGACACCCTCCTAAAGAAACAGTATGATACAAGGACATACTTTTTATCAAATTACAATGCAAATCAAGAGAGAAAGACAGACATTCATTTACATCATTTGTATGTTTTCACCATAGGCACTACATAGTGTAGCTACCCAATGCTGGTCTTTCATGTCCATACGGCCTGAAGTCCATAGTATATTTACCTATACTTTCCTGCCCTCTCTGCCCGCTGTTCCTCATTTTGGAAGTTGAGATAGTTCTTGGAGTAGAGCTTTTATTTCTCCAGGTATAACTTCCACCAGTCAGGATCAGCTTTAAGCCGAGCTCTGTATTCAGCCTGATGCTGAGCAGCTGTTTTCCTTGGCTTCTTCTTAAAGTAAAGTTTCACATGCCGTAAGGACAGTGCATGAGTTCAGTCCTGCTCTTCACTACCCTCCTAGAAAAAAAAAAATCAAAATTGAAATGTATAAAGTTTCTATAACTCTTCAAACCGGATTTTCATTACACTACTGATATGTTACCTTCAAAGAAAAATTCAAAGAAAATGGACCATCCTTGAGCATTCAAGAAAGAAATTTTAGATTTATACTACGTGTATCATACTAGACAATGTCAAGTCTCTAAGCCTCAGGATCTCAGATATCAGGTTTTGATTAATAAACTTTCCCAAGGTCTCGTTATTCCCTTTAACAAAAATGGAATTAACTTCAATGTAGAAAGGGAAAACAGATTAAATGGGCAAACATGAGGGGTTAGCAATGCTTCCAGGTGATGAACCCATTTCTCTTACTATACTGTATCCCAATTCAATCAGAGAAAAATAGGCATACATTAACCAGTATGATTAGGTACCAGTATATAGAAATACATTGTAACATTATCATCATTTCCATTGTTTACAAAAACATGGAGTTTGGATTCTCATTGGCAGGATTGAAAGACCAATAAGTATCTTAATATCAAGAATCTTTGTTCATTGAAGTCACAAAAATGTTATTTCTATAACTATCGTAGCTATCAAATGCTGTCTCCCAGTTTTGACTCATTGACTTCCCGCCTATCGAATGATATCTTATGACTTAATATTGCAGACACAAACCAAGTGGGAATGTCAATGTATCAGGGTTATTTCTTACTAGTGATATGAATGTATAATTTTTTTAAAAAATGGGACTTTGAAACAACGTCAATATGCAGGATGTTTACATATGTATTGTCAAAGTGGGATACACTGTATTTCTGTTATAAATTCATGACTACAAGTAAAATCAACTTATAAAAGTGCAACTTACCATTGTTGCGGACGATGCATTAACACTTTAATTGGAAACCAACACCATTGTACAATCAAAAATCTGAAAAGTAAATAACTAGAACCTATATCTAGTAGTATAAGTATAATACATTAGCTTTGTCACAATGGAGTAATAGAGGAAATAATTTCCTGCAACTACATTGTAGAGATATGTTAAGAGTGATTTATACATCATTACATATATAGGCCTACATACATTTAAGTAACTAACAAGTAACTCATTTAAAGCCAGTTTTATCAAAGAAGATGTCAAAGAAGGCTTCTAGTTGAGAATCACATTGGACAGAACAAAATGGTTGTCCATATGGTTCGAGTTAAAAGAATATAGATCTAGATCAAGATCTATAGAGACTATTTGTTGATTAACTGTGTAAATGATGTGTAAATTGGTTTACTTAAAGTAAAACAGCAAATGATTATCAACATGAGATAACTAGCCAGCGTTTGACATATTTAGTTAACTTCACTAGAGTGGACAGAATAAAATAGTTGTCTAGCAAGAATTTTGAAGCTGGTTAACATTCTTTTCCTAGCTGAAAATGCGTTAGCATCTATGAAATAACTGAACAGTATACAAAATCAAATGTTATTGTCATTTCTAACTGTTAAAGTAATGAATCATCCTGGAGCTTTTCAATGTTTACTTAACTGAACCACTTTGGACAATTCAAATTGGCTGTCCTTCTCTCCTTTGATGGACCTTGGTTGAACAATGTTTGTGTTCACTAACCAGCTTTAAAAATAGATTAATATTAAATCTAATGTGCAAAAGTGCTGAAAATTTACAATTTATCATCACTAACTTGTTAGAAATCCAAAAGAATCTTGAGTTTGACTTAATTTTATTAACTTTGTCACAATTGAAAGAATAAACTGAGGAAGGACCAGAATCCAGATCTAGATCTAGATCCAGCTTATTCTTGGGGGAAGACAAGATTCATTAGCAAAGAAAAAGTTGACAATCTACAAAATCTAGTTTTAATTTCACTCCAGAATATTAAACAATAAACTATTCTGGAATCTGGATCTAGATTACACTCGACCACGTTTGATCTCGAGACAACCCATTTGGTTTTCCTTCTACAGTTTGGGAGTTCTATGTTACATTAAAGTTTCAATTCTCGAATCAACTTTGGCAATACAAAAAAAATCAAATTCATCTGATATGTTATGACAATTTTTAACTTTTGGCATCATTCAACATGTTACAAATCGGTGTAACCATGTCAGATGAGGCTTTCTACAAACTCTAGCTACGTGAGAACACCCTGCATGTTTACAAACTGGTTGTCCTTTGCTAATTTCATGCATTAGTGATAGTATACACACGAATTATTCAATAATCAAACAACATAGACTATTATCCAAATCTAAGTTCAACTTATCGAAATCAATGATGTATGGTCATTAAATTAAAGGCTTGACGCTGAAATTTATCAAAAGGATAACTGTACCACGTTCCTGCTTTGGAGACAACTGATCATCCTGCTCTCATGGGATGATGGGATGTCTCTCTTCATTCGCGAGACGTAGTTAAAAGCGAAACGAAAAATGAAAGTAAGAAGAAATTATGACGGCACATTTTTTTAATATTCTATCCTTATTTGTGCCTTTAATAGTATCCAATGAGAAAAGTTTAGATTAACTGCGATTGTTCTCAATAAAAAAAACAATTTCCCTAACTTGACCACGATAAGAAGACAACATATTCCATTGCTGCTCAAAGTAATCTCATTCTAGACTCTTCCGGCGATTTAAGACATGAAAACAATCGGTGACATTAATTTTTGTTTTTAAAATGTATTGCTTTATAAGTATATTGAGTTAATTTAATGGATGTTTAATAAAAAAATGGGACACTTTCTTTGTGCACTAATATTGGACAACCAAAACGTGGCATTAGTTAGACAAAAATAACTTTGCAGAAATCATAAACAAACAAACAAAATCGTTTCAAATCGCTTACAGACATTAACATAAATTATCAATGATTAATACTAAGTAAAAAAAAAAAAATCACAGTTTTTTTATTGACCTGTGAACAGCCAGATCATTCGACACAAGACACCCCTCATCTGACAGCTTTTGCCCATTCTTATTTGGCAATGAGTCATATATATACGGTCAAGTCCGCTTAAATTCAACACCAGGGACTGAGGAATACTGTTGATTTTAAGCAAGGTTGACTTCAACCATTTTTAGGGTAAATAACCACGACTCGCATTCATTTTCTCTATGGCTGGAAGGACATTGTTTCATTCGCTTTTTCAAACTGTTGTCGATTCTTGACGATTTTTGAGACTGTGCTCTTGTG
>JAUEKS010043970.1:0-10210 GCA_031762815.1 Tylodina fungina
CCCCCCCCCCCCCCCCCCCCCCCCCCCCCCCCCCCCCCCCCCCCCCCCCCCACCAGTGTGCACTTCCGTTTACTAGTTTTCACCGTACGTGAAGGAACTACAAGGTCATCTGCGTGAAAAAAGATCCAACAGCAACTATGAGTAACAGTAACAATACCCTATTTGCCTCTTTCGAAAGCGTCTGCATAATTATGTTTAAACAACAAAGGACTCAGCACTGATCCCTGATGTATACCGGGACCGATTTTCAAATTTCACCGAAATCTCATCCGATAACCTATCATCCACATTTCCCACTGTTACAGCCCCAGTATACATGTATATACGTTATGCCCGTATTCAAAACTGTCAACACTAGTCATTCTCGGACTCCCTTTTTTCGCAAGGCCCACACTCAACCACTGTTTAGGAATCCTATATAAAACAAAATACCAATATGAAACCCATTTTCCAGCTTTGAAGTCAAGAAACAAACAGTACAGGTCACACTTCATATATATTCAGTTCTGTTTCATATGCAAAACTACATATATAATTGTGTCTGCTGTACTCTTCCTCGGGAGAATATAATAAATAAATAATGGCCTTTAATGTTCACAAGGGCACTTTTTCCTTTGGATGTTAATGTTCCAAGCTTTGAAAGCAAACAAATATTAGAATATATTATCCTAATGAATTACCCTTACAGATCTTTATATGATTTACTGAATATTTTCCTAATCTCTCAGTACCGGTTGCAAATTTTCATCATTTTTTTTTCATTAAAAGAAGCGATCATCAACGTAATGCCCGTTCTCCCACGCTTTTAAACTTTTCCGAAACAATCTCTGTTCTGTTGGATCTCCCTTCCCTATTTCCCACACGTCACCCTCTCCTTACCCCATCTTCATGTATGTAACAGAATTCTCCCGAATCTCTCAGAGTTGTTAACCATTCATTTCAACATTGAGAAATGTGTTCCTATAAATTTTTCAAATTTTCTTCTCCAGCCCTTCTGGTAGATTATTTTTAATATCCTTTTTTCCCCCATCATAATATTAAGTCGTCACATGTTCTGCTATTTTGAACACATGATTTATTCCAACTGTTATGTGTAAAGGTTTTTTTTTTCAAAAGTTTTATGTTTTATTTGCTGCACACGCCACGCTGCTTTCAGCTTCTCAGTCGAAGCTAAATTAGACTTAACTTCCGCTTCTCTTTCAGTTTCCATACCTTTAGATTTGAACCACTACTCTCATTATTTTGTTTTATTATTTGCAGTTTTCTTAATTTCATTCTACTAGATCTACTATCAATATTCTGCTCATCCTCTAACATCTCATGCCTCACTCACCCACACGGCACGATCTCTTCGTAACACCATCAACTTTGAAACTTCTGTGAAATCTGTGTTGCATGTTGGGAGTAGCTTCTGTGTCGCGCGAGCGTGTGTGTGTGTGTGTGTGTGTGTGTGTGTGTGTGCGCGCGCGCGAGTACGTGCATGCGTGTGTGGTGTGTTGGTGTGTGTAGGTGTAAGTGAGTGAGTGAGAGAGTATGCGTGTTTTTTTTTTTTGGGGGGGGGGGAGCTGAAGTGTGTGAGAGAGAAGAGAGATAGAGAGAAGAGAGATAGAAAGAAAAAGAGAGAGTAGAGAGAAAGGAAGATAGAGTGAGGAGTAGAGAATGAGATTACATGTAATTGTTTTTGCAATGCCATAACATTATAACAATGTGCCGTTTTGGACAAAATGTCATCTTATCTTATCTTCTTATCTTAACACAATGTTCCTTATCGTGTCAAAATATCCTTAATGCATAAGAATAAGAATCCCATTTCCTTCCTGTTTGCTCCAAACTGCTGTACTTACCCCCTGGTACGGCCGTACCTAAGTTTAGTTTCCATGTCTTAATCCAAATATCGCCCTTCTGCAAGATCCTCTTCCTTGCTTTCCCTATTGCATTGCATACAACAAGCTTACACTGCTGAATAGACTCTTCTTCTGCTATTTGTAATTTCTGATTTCCTAAGTGCATCATATATTTGTTACTCTGCGGACATTTTGTTTCGGAAAAACAAAACTTTGTCCGTGACAGATGGAATAAATCATGAGTTCGGAATAGCAAAACATATGACGCACTAATATGATGTGGGAAGAAAGGACATTAACAATAGCCTTCTAGGAGGGCTGGAACAAGAACATTTATAGGAACACATTTCTCAATGTTGAAGTAAATGGTTAACAACTCTGAGCTTCGGGAGAATTCTGTTACATACATGTAGATGGGGTAAGGAGAGGGTGACGTGTAGGAAGTAGGGAAGGGAGATCCAACAGAACAGAGATTGTTTCGGAAAAGTTTAAAAGTGTGGGGGACAGGCCATTTTATTGATGTTCGCTGATTTAATGAAAAGAAATTGAAGAAAATTGTTGAATGTTTCTCTCTTGCAATGCATTATTACTCCCAGTATTGTAGCTAACATTGTTGTTGAAAGCTTCTCTCTTGCTATGCGTTATAATTCCCAGGGTCATTTTTTATTTGAGTTGATTTGAGTTAAAGTTTAATGTTACTTGCAACACAAATAGTTATTTAAGTGACAAAATGTGTCTTCAACTCTCAAAGCACACTGAAAATACAATCAATAGAATTGAGTCCATGCTGTGGGTTGGAGACTCCTAATGAATTGTGTTGCCCTGTGGTATACTGCAATGCCACATCAGACATGAAGTAAGCCAATGGGCCCATGGTGTGGGTTGGAGACTCCTAATGAATTGTGTTGCCCTGTGGTATACTGCAATGTCACATCAGACATGACGTAAGCCACGTGGGCGGGCAGTATCATTGCTGACATTGTTGTTGTAGTTGAATGCTTCTCTCTTGCTATGCGTTATCACTTCCAGTATTATTGCTGATAGTGTTGCTGAATGCTTCTCTCTTGCTTTGTGAAGTGTGTGATGAACCTAACTACTAACAGGTAGCTCCTGCTATTCTCTGATAATATTTTACATCTCGACAGAGTCAAACACACTACATGCACAGTAACAGAGACCTGCCACCTATCCTGGTCTAATCAGTATATGTAGAGCAGATATCCTGACTTTTATTAGCATTAATTGTAAAAATGCTGATTTGAAAACAAAATTTTATTCTTCATTGTATTATTAGTTGAACCTGATTTTTTTTTCTCGCAAACACTGATATTTTTGACTGGGTATCCTGATTTTACTTAAAACATTGTGCAGCGCAGGATGTACTAATGTTAAATAGTATCATTCTCTGCCGAGTGGGTCTGTAATCTCTGTTCCACTCTTGTAAATAACAAGCTACCTATGATTAGACCCAACCGGAGCACTGGACTGTGGACCGAAGGGTACCGGGTTCGAGGCCACTGGCGACACATGTGTTTTTCCTTAAGCAAGACTATTTTCCCTTATTGCTTCACTCAACTTAACCCAGGTGAAAATGGGTACAGCTTCGGCTGGAAAAGTATTCTGCGATTGACTAGCATCCTATTCAAAAAGTGATGGATCAAATCTGTCACTGTCCGCTTCATGCTACTGAAACCGGGATAAGCTCCAGCCCTATGAGCCGAATGAAGGACTACTTTGCTTTTCTGACGAGTGGGTATGTAATCTTTGTTCCACTCTGGTAATAGTAAGTTGCCTATGGTAAGACCCACCCATTTATTAATTCTAGGACTCTGGTTCCCTCACAGTTCATTTCATGGAATCTAAACCTCTCCATGTACCCTCTCGTAAATTATTCTTATCTGTTTCTGCCAATATGGCTATTGTAACACCCATCACCATATCTATATATAATACATTTATCATTACTTATATCCCTATTGGAGATTTCAAAGTCCATATCGTTGTCGACAAGATCTACCAGTGTGTAGGACCAAATGTATAAATTTCACAAGACTGGGGAAAAAACATTGCCAAAAATTTTATTTGGGTAGCAGAGACAGACAGTAAAACCAAATTAATTTTAATCCAAATATATGACAGAAACTTGACAAAAAAGGTGTTAGTATCTATAATATACTTCATAAGGACACTTACACATTGGGGCAGGGGGGGGGGGGTGGGGGGCTGTACAGATAGGCAGATAGGACTGGTGGTCACAGTGGTGACCGAACCACTGCCCTACTAGGTCACCTCTATGCTTGTAATGCAAGCCGGCTTCATCCACCACCATAAGGGTGGGGCCAGTCAAGGTCAGTCGGAGTCGGAGTGCGAATAGCCAGGCGTGCAAATCACTAGTTAATGACTCAATGGCTAATCAGTGTGTGATTAGCGTATAATCACAGTAGCGCTATAAATCACATTCTTCACTGATTTTAGTAGTGTGAATAGCCAGTCAGCGTGTGAATGGCCAATCAGTATGTGAATAGTGTATAATATAATCACAGTAGTGATATAGATCACACACTTTACACATTTTTGCCTTCAGAGTACGGTACTTAAAACTTAAAAAAAAAATAATCCAAGTATTCTGTCGTTGGTTATTGCTACCTTATCATAATATATCAATGTTTCTGTTACAATCACACCGGCCCACAAGAATATGCACTGAAGTCCAAGTATTAATCTTTGTGCAGGCTGGGAGTAGACTCGGAGCAGAAAGTTAATGGCAAGATGCAACTACTCACTTCAATTTGCATTTTATTCAAAATAAATTTTCTCTTAAAATTTCATCCTGACTAAAAAAACAGCAGACACCCCGCGTTTATTAATCAAAGATGAATGGAATAAACACAAAGTTCTATTTCCGCTTGAAAGAGAGAGAAGTCTCACGAATGTATGAATGGAGGTTTGTGGCATTCAGTCACATGATGAGGAAGTGATGTTTGATTAAAAATAGGTCATGAGCACAAAACAGTATTCCTCAAGGTCACCCACAACATTGTGTGACCTCATCCTGGGCCAGGACATACAAAATAATGGTCAGTAAACTCCCATGACATTGCATGGTCAACAACAACAACAACAACAAATAGCTTTCTTTGATACATGTCATAAGAGAAACATTTTTCAGGCATTCAAATAATCCTGAAATCTGGAATTCATTTTTTCAGTTAAGCCCACTATATTGTAATAAAAACAGTAAGAACAATTAATAAAATATGATTCATAATAATGTGATAGATGAACTCCCGGGTAAAAGAAGGTATTTAGGAAATGGCATGAATTGTTAATGGCATATCAAGACATTGTAAGAACCCTGGGCGTTCATAATAACACCAGGCTGTGACATCATATTTTACATGCTTTACAAATGGTGAAATTGTTCAACCTAGCCACCCACCAGGTGCATGCCAATGTTTCACAAAGCAAAAGAACAGATCTGTATGTGGTGAGGCAACAACAATCCTTTTTACCCAAATCACATGTTGAAAGAAAAGAAAAGCAATCTTCTACCTCTCAATTCACTTATTTAAAAAAAAAGCAATACACACAAAATTCTCAAATCAACTGATTTAGATTTTTTGACGAACACAACGACAAGAGACTTGTGCGCGTTGGAACTGGAATAATTATGCCCGAGAAGAGCAAACAACATGTACCTGATATAGTAGACATGCATACGATCTACACCTGTAAAGAGGCCTAGTGTTGCACAATATAGATATAAAAGTATACTCAGCAGGTGGACCTGCACATCTGAGGTGAGAAATGAATAGCAGTTTGCGTAGATCCATACAGGCACATTTCTAGAACTTGGGATGGGAACAGACATAATAGACTAGAGACTAGAAACTCTATTCTATCCAGTACTTTTTTTTTATAGCAGTTTTACATTTCAGGGATGTGTAAATGAATATTAATCACTAAATGGGAGGTCCTTTAATGGTTGTGGTGGTGGTAGTAGTGGTGGTGATGTAGTAATTGTAGTATTTGCAGCCGTAGAAGCAACAGTAGTAGTGGTAGTTGTAGGTGGCAGCGGTGGTGGTATTTGTGGTAGTTGTAGTGGTGGTAATAATGGTGGTGGTATTGGTACTAGTTATAATGATAATACATGTAGTGGTGGTAGTAGTCCAGGAAGTGAAACCCTCATTGATTCAAGATGAACCCCCTAAATGAACCCCACCTCTACTTTCAGCATATCTCACCCCCCCCCCCCCCCTCCCCCACCCCTCCATTATAAACTGGCTCCTAGTTGCATATATGCCTGGTTCCTCTAAATACCCTCAGCATAAATATGTCATTAGGATATGACATGTGCCTCATTCCATGCTCCCAGTTTAGCCAAAGCACACGCATCAGTTGAACAAGCAATCTGAATCACCTTGAACCCATGAGTAGAAAGAACAAAAACAAAAATGAGATCCCTTTATCAATGCCATAGTGAGAGATATGATACATTTTTTTTTTCCGGAGCCCGTCCAGCCAATGACATAAAGGGGATTTAAATGATAGAAATACACTGTGACACCACAAAGTCACTTTATCCAAATACAGCGTCAGCGTCACTGTCGTCGATCAATTTCACCTTCTTACACTTGAACATCTCAACTCCTTTATTCAAACATGTCAAGTGAGTGGGACACTCAAAGAACATGGGTTGAAAACTCTACAGTTTACATGGCCACAGGGAATCTAAAGCTTGCTCCCTAAAACTTGACTTGCCCGTCAATATCTCCGAGGCGAGTTAATCTGACAGAACAGTCGTCCGGACAATAACCTCTGTGACAGCATAGGGGTCGCAGTTAGACGACGGTCGCCTGTCTTCCAAGTAACCAAATCCTTCCTCAGCCACCTGGAGAAATGTGTTACAAAGGGAAAAAAGAAAAGAAATGTGTAATGTTTAAGTAAGACAGGTTGTGGTGAGTGATAGCAAAATGACATGCTAAGAGCTGTGGAAATTAACAAGGGTTGACCTGCTACAACCATGATAAAACTATCTCAAGCTATCATATGTCACGTCAATTATCAACTGATAACTTTATCTCCACAGCTTGTTCAGTCAATTATCAAATGAAGTTGTCAGAATAATCATTTAGGTCTCATTTGTCAGGGGAGCCATCATTATCAGATCATCATCATCATCAGCATCAGCATCATCATCTGCTGTAGTAACAGTGGTATTTATATACTTAATTACGGAATCAGCAACTTGAGGCATTTTTAATTAATTTTTTTAGATCCAAAATCCGGGATGATCCCGGGTGGATCGAGACAGTTGGCAGGTATGCCATAACTTTTATAGTGGCTTTCCCTAATCGACAGGGTATAATCTGTAATACACATATCCCTGGCCAATGGATCCTCCACACTGAAATATCTTCATTTCATATCCTGCTAATCTATAATTCATCAAGTTAGCCTTATCCGTTATGAAATCTATACACATTTTAAAGTAAGATTAATCTTCCAAGACTCCAAAGCTAATTTCCTTCATGATCGAGGGGTCGTGGGTTCAAATCCTGGCAGTGCTGGACATCTGACATTGTGTCCTTGAGAATGGCACTTTTCACAAATGTCCTCCCCCCACCCAGGTGTAAAAGCATGTCCTGTATTCTCCTCTGGAAGTTGAGCTGGTTTCAGTATGACATTGGTCTGTCGGGGTAATAGAGCTTAGAGCTTGTATCGACGAGGATTTAGCGCAATAAATGTTATCCATAATTATTTTTAAAATATTAACCATAACTTCAAATATTAACCATAGCTACGAAGATATCTGCGTAAAGAAGGCTTCCCTACAAAAGATATATATATACAGAGGCAGAGGTATCAATAAATGCTGACTGTCAATATTAAGCAACCCCCACTTCACTCGGAACATCTCACACAGCCAATTGACACCGAAGTGTCTACTACTACGTCCTCTGACTTCATCATCATCTGCCCAGAGACTTTTCAACAGAACTTCCTGAAGAAAAACTGCAAAACAGTAGTAGTCCTTCCGAGCCATTCGCCTCAAAGGGCACTGGAGCTTATCCCGGTTACAGAAGTATGAAGCAGACAGTGACAGATTTTATCCTTCACTTTCTGGATAGGATGTTAATCTATCGCAGAATACTTTTCCAGCCGAAGCTGTACCCATTTTCACCTGGGTTGAGTGAAGCAATAGGGGTAAATTTTCTTGCTTAAGGAAAAAAAAACACATGTGCCACTGGTGGGCTTCGAACCCGGTACCTCTCGGTCCGTAATCCAGAGCTCTATCCGCTCGGCCACAGCGCCCCCTTTGAAATGTAGTGTTGCCATGAAAAACAAACAGTGTATAATGTCCTTAGTTCATGCAAGTTCATGCTCAATGGAAGCACCATCAAGTTCTCAAAGAGATTGTATTGTACAAGCAGTCTGGGCTAATACTAACACCACGCAAAAGAAAACCAGGACTCAAAAAAACATCTGCAACATTCCTCATGGCAGGAGGCAGCAAATCGTGGCCAAGAACAACAGTGCCACTTGAAACATGCGAAAAGAGTGTTAAAAGGGGCAGATGACTGGAAGTGCACTGCAGACCTACCAGAATGGGAGAGTGACCCAGAGGTCATCAGCAAGACTGGAATGAGACCAGACATAATACTCCACTCTCAGTTAACCCAACAGCTGATCATGATCGAGCTCACGGTACCATATGAGAACAGAATGGAGGCGGCTCAGATCTACAAGACTGAAAAATATGCTGATCTGGCAAACAGCCTGAGGGAAGAAGGTCATCAGGTCGAAGTGCTCACTGCAGAAAATGGAGCTAGGGGATTTGTAGGAACATCTGCCAACAGCGTCATGAAACAGCTCTCGGTTACAGGGAAGGAGAAATACAACCAAACTCCTGAAAGCAATGGCACTAGCGGCAGAAAGGTGTTCAAGCTGGATCCGGTCAAGGAGGAACAAAAGTGAACTTCATAAGGCTTAATTGTACTACACATATCAGGTGCTCCTGTGGTATACAATAAGTGGAAAAGAAGGTACTGCAAAGGGACACCTGGAGTCATGACCCAGGTGTGGCCCAACCCTGCTAGAGTGTCAGGAGATAAGGGCCAAAACACTTGCTTGAAGGGGGCTTCTCTTTTGAGGACTCTTTGCAGTCACGCTCTCTGTGAGTTTCTTTCCAGTTTTTAAAAATGCTAAACACGCTACAAAATATGCTCTGAAAAAGTCCGTTTTAATAGTGCAAGCACGATTTTTTTCTGACATTGCAGTTGCATATAATGTTACAGGATTGAAGGGTTTTGATGCAAAATCCACCATTTAAAAAGGCATTTATTGGTCATTAAAACACATGATTAATGTATGTAATTTACTTTTAAAGTGGTCAAATTTAAAGACGTATTCTGATACACATACTCATTCTTTGGCCTTTTTGTTTACCCATGGAGTGAAAGTAACATTGTATCTTGCATGATGTGAAACGATGGTAATGTTTAATCCCAAATTAATGTCACAATAGAATGAGACAAGCCTCGCACAAATTTAACATTTTACAAACCTCCGGTGATCGGCGGCTGACCCTAGCGGTCGGCGTGGCCGGCCTGACCTAGTTTACCTGAGCCCGATGACTAAATGATCGCGGATGTGAAGCCTTGAGCATATTATCAGGGATGGAACCTGTTCCGGCTTTTCCGGAATTCCGTTTTGTTTTAATTGCTGGGACATTCTGTCAAAACGTTTTTTAATCCATGAAAAAATCCGGGGAAAACAAATGGAAAAAAAAAATCCCGGTTCCCCGTTTTTTTGTGGCTCTATCATGAGATGTACATCCGGGTCAGAGATTGACTGTGTTGTTGTATCCAAGCATCTTGAATAGATATCTAGGCCTACTTGGTAGACTGAGTATCAATCAATAGTTCGTAGCAAAACTTTTTGAATTAGAATCTTTGTGTATTGTAGATCTAGATCTAGATGTCGAGTTTTAGTTACGCTAGCCTAGTGAATATTGGTATCGGGTACTTTGCATTGCTGAGCCTTAAGCTTAAGCTTAAATAAAACTAGCAATCACTAAGCTAGTGCGAGGCGCTAGATTCAGTTCCAAAACTTGAAACTGTGCAACTGTGCAGTAGGCCTATGCCAAATTCCGAAGTTCTCTGTCTTCATCGGAAACGGAAATGAGGCCTCCCAGTTCCGCGGCCCTCGATCCCAAAATGGAGACTGCGTTCTGACAGCCATGTGGCCTCATGAAGCCTCCGTTCTGATGAATTCCTAGTTTCGATAATGCCCCAGTTCCGACAAATAAAATAGCGCAGTCACTGCGTTCTTCGACGAGCGAGCGAGCGGGCGAGCGAGGGAGA
>JAUEKS010044081.1:0-10209 GCA_031762815.1 Tylodina fungina
CTCAATGATAATTCTGTACTTGACTCTTGACATGACAATCACAGTTATCTCTCTGCACTACTATCAATACATTACATTCCTCCACCCCAAGATTGTAACTTTAACAACACAAATGTGTAACTCTATTAAACGCATCTTTAAGTCAAACTGTAAAGCACTAGTAACTATATCGTGACCATAACATCAACGTTATTGAAAATCAAAGTATTTAATTAAGATGGAATGGTACATTCTTCCATTCATTCCAAACATTGTCACACAATTAGAACCTTTGACAACTTGTACATGTACCATACTTCCTTAGTACATGATGTAATGAGACAAAACATACAGTTTACAGTACCAAAAGTTCAACTGTGAAGGGTTCACTTAATCAACAAAAGATAATGAAATAAATGTAGACACTCTGGGTCTTTACAAGTTTAATTTGTCGGGTGCTTTGACTTTTCTTTCAGACCTACGCAGCACCATACTTTGCTGGGTGGTATGATCAGTGCCCTGAGTCAGATCTTGAACAGGGGTATGATCATCAGAAACTGAAGTTTCTTCAGGAAGATCAGTAGATCTATTTGGTTTTGATCTGGGCAAGTGAAGCTCAGTATTACTATTACCAGTCATTGAGACTTGATGAGTCTCTGACTGATTCAGATTATCATCATCGTTCTGAATCTGAATACCCTCAGACAGGGTTGTTCTAATTTGGTCCTGGTGACGCCTCACCAGACCATGGTTTTGTGTTCTAACTCTATAAGACAGAGGTCCAGTGGCTTTTTCCACTTGGCCTGGGATCCACCTTCCCCCTCTAGTAGAATAATTCCTTACAAAGACATTTTCATTCACACCAATCTCTCTCTCCTTTGCATGCACATCATGGTACATCTTTTGACTACATTGCCTATCAGAAACATTCTTCTGCAATGAAGGGTGTAAAAGATCAAGGTGAGTTTTGATTTTTCTCCCTAACATTAGTTCTGAAGGAGTCAACCCTGTAGTGGAATGTGGTGTGGTTCGATACCTCGTGAGAAAGCGAAAAACTCTCTCTTGGATTGGACCCTCAAGTTTGACCATTGCTCTTTTAAATGTCTGGACAGATCTTTCAGCAAAACCATTGGAACTGGGATGAAAGGGTGACACTGTGACATGTTTAATGCCATTGCCGCTCATGAACTGTGCAAATTCTAAACTAGTGAAAGTCGGACCATTGTCCGTTACAATTTTCTCAGGGAGCCCAAGGGTAGCGAACACCTCGCGAAGTCTCAAGATAGTTTCATGACTTGTGATTTTGTTCATCACTTTAACATCAATCCACTTGGAGTGGGAGTCTACAATAATCAAATACATATGGCCTAAAAAAGGACCAGCAAAATCCATATGAATTCGCTGCCATGGTTCAGTAGGCCATTCCCAAGGGAACAGGGGCGCCCTAGCAGGACTGTTACCATGTAATTGACACCTGTAACATGATTTGACAAGACATTCAATATCATTATCAATACCGGGCCACCAGACCCAGGACCTGGCTAAAGCTTTTGTTTGTACAATGCCACTATGTGTATCATGAAGCAAAGATAAAATCTGTTCTGTCAACTGCTTGGGAATAACTACTCTAGATCCCCAAAGCAAACATTCTCTGTCTATACTTAGTTCAGTTTTTCTTGTTGCAAAAGGACGGAGATTTTCTATAGTTTTCTCCGGCCAGCCACTTTTAGTGTAGCTGTACACAAGTTTTAAGAGTGGATCTTTCTGGGTTTCTTCTGCTATTAGTTGGGCCGAGATAGGAGTTTGCTGTTCAATCACATTGAACAACACAGAATACTCCTCCGGTGGCTCATCTTCTACTTCTACTTCAGTACTCACTGTCTCTAGCACAGTAGTGGGTAGGCGACTAAGGGCATCAGCGCAATTCTGACTTCCAGGTTTGAAAACAAGCTCATAGTCATACGCAGAAAGCAAAATGGCCCATCTTTGGACTCTCGGTGATGCCTGTTCAGGCAGTGGTCTGTTTTCTCCCAAGAGTCCAAGGAGTGGCCTATGGTCAGTGTGGATTTTTACCTTTTTGCCTAGCAAATATTTATGGAATTTCTTTACCCCAAAAATGATGGCTAGACCCTCTTTATCAATTTGAGAATATCTGCGCTCAGCACAATTTAGTGACCTACTCACGTAAGATATGGGTTTTTCTGAACCATCACCTTCTATGTGGCTCAGGACTGCTCCAACACCCACTGGAGACGCATCCACCGTGAGCACCAACTTTTTCTTTGTATCAAAATGAACAAGCAGTGATTCACTAGTAAGCATACTTTTAGCTTTATCGAAAGCTCCTTGTTGCTCCATACACCATTTCCATGACACTTCTTTCTTTAACAATTTATACAGGGGAGAAAGCAATGTAGATACATTTGGTAAAAATTTAGAATAATAATTCAACATTCCCAAAAAAGCTTTCAGTTCATGGACATTCTGGGGTGCGGCAGCATTCTGAATTGCTTCCACTTTGTTGGGCAAAGGCTGAATTCCATCTTTGCTCAACTTGTATCCTAAGAAAGTGACTTCCTTTTTCATAAATTCACACTTATTCTGATTGAGCACAAGCCCCTTTTCTCGACACATTGAAAGGAATTTCTGCAGGTTCTCAATGTGTTCCTCATCATTCTTTCCAGTAATATAGACATCATCAAAAAAATTCACACAGTATGGAATATCTTTCACAAGACTTTCCACAATTCTCTGAAAAATGCCTGGAGCTGCTGACACTCCAAAGCACAGGCGTTGATACTGGAATAGCCCCCGATGTGTGTTAATGGTTGTCAGCTCTCTCGAGGCTTGTTCCAGTTGTAGTTGATTGTAAGCATGGGCAAAATCCAGTCGAGTGAAGGTTTGCCCACCAGCTAACTCCTGCATCAGGTCCTCTATTCTGGGAATGGGATACCTGTCAGTCTCAGCGCACTTGTTGATGGTTGACTTGAAGTCCCCACAAATTCTTATGGTACCATCCTTCTTTCGAATAGGCACTATGGGTGTGGCCCACTCTGAGAATTCAACTGGCTTGATGATTTTCTCACGCTCCAACCTAACCAACTCCTCCTCAATACCTTCTCGAAGCACGAAAGGTGGTTGTCGGGCCTTCTTGTAAATGGGCCTAGCATCTGGCTTCAAATGAATTTTGACTTCATGACCTATGAGAAGGCCTGGGCCCTTAAAACAGTCCCTGTAGTCCTTCAATAATTTCTGAAGTGCACTTCCCGAATTGTCCTCTTGTCCCACTGCAAATATTGAACTCCAATCTATTTTTATTTTATTTAACCAATTCCTACCGAACAAAGGCGGACCCTTGGCTTTCACCAGAGTGAGTGGTAACTGGTAAGTTGGCTGGTTCCCATAACACACTGATACTTCCACCTCCCCTACCACTGGCACAGGATCACCAGTGTAGGTGATGAGAGGTCGGTCCATCACTGGAGATGATTTAGACGAAGGAGGCAATTCCTGATGAAAAATCTTTGAAAAGTCCTCTTGAGACATAAGAGTGACTGATGCACCGGTGTCCAAATGAAATTTGATTGGAATTTTGTTGACTTCAGCAGTTATAATGATGGGAGCAGTGTTGTTGCTAACTGAAAATAGCCCGAAGGTTTGCGAGGACTCGATGGCTTCATGACGTGCAGATCCAGCAGGAGTGTACTGCCGGCTGCTCTGGTTGTTGTCAACATAATGGGTTGCAGAATGTTGCATCCTCTTACTTCTACACACTTTAGCAATGTGGCCTTTCTTGCCACAGTGAAAGCACGACTGCTCTCTGAATTTGCACTGTTGAGCATTGTGAGGTCCACCACAACGGAAACACTTCTGATTATGTGAACGACCATTGTGATTGTTGCTGACATTGCTTTTACGTGGCACTGTGGTTGGTGTGGCAACCTGTTTCTCTGAGCGAAATTTCTGTTTCGATGACCTGTTAACGTAACTGACAGATGTACCAGCTGTCAGCTCCTTAGCCCCAGCAGACATCTGATGGGTAGCTTGAGCAATGCGAATAGCCTTGGCCAAAGTAAGATTTTCTTCGATTAGCAGTTTCCGCTGAATCTGCTCACTGTTCACACCTGTGACTAGTTTCTCGAGGAGTCTTTCTTCTAAACTACCTTCAAATTCACAGAATTCTGCTAGACTACGAAGCTCTGCAACATAGTCTGATACTGATTCAGTGTCTTTTCTTATTCGAGATGCAAACTTAGACCTTTGCAGAAATTTGGAGGGTTTAGGGTCGAAATGGTCCACTAACACCTGACAAATGTTGTCAAATGTTGAATCCTTGATTTTCACAGGAGCTAACAAGTCTTTGATCAGTTTAAAGTTCTTTTGACCAACTAAGGTAACAAAACATTAGCTGTGAGGAAAAATTCAAACTGTTCAATATAATCTGTAATGACCATTCGTGAACTGTCAAATGGATCAATCTGACCAATGTAACCTGCGGCCATAGCTGTCAATCTTTGACTCTAGACCTCTAGATCAGTGTAGATCTAACTCAGCACATACGGCTCTTATCGAAAATAGCTCTGCTTAGCTTCACGAGTGATGAGTGATGGCTCTAGTTTTGGCTCTCTATATCTAGCCTAGCTCTTCGAAGCTTGTAGGTCTCTGCTCGTAGTTTCCATCCTATCCTCGTCGCCAAAATGTTACATTCTTATTTACATAGCTCACAGAGAGACACAAAAGTCATCTGCTAAACAGTTCAATATTTATTTAAATTGAAACAAGACAGAGATGCATCAAATGCTCGAGGTTACAAGATGGAAACCGTCACTCAACTGATTCCCGTGTGTAAACACAAAGGGAACTACTCAATGATAATTCTGTACTTGACTCTTAACATGACAATCACAGTTATCTCTCTGCACTACAATCGATACATTACCGAAGGTTTCATTAGACTTAGTGGATGAAGCATCACCCTGACTGGACTTATCATTTCTCTGTTTACTGTTCTGAAATAAAGGAAATAACTTGTCCTTTTTACCAGCAAAACTGCCTATACTGTAGTTTGACTGCTGCAGTTTGAGTTTTTGATAGTGACAGTCAGAATTGACATGCTCCTTGAGAGCACCTTTCCCCCTAACCACCATAATTGATCACGGTGTTGCAGTTTGCACGCAGCTTTACCAGGAATATTAACTTTGTCAATACTATCTCCAAGCTTTATGTTAAATTCTTTCACACTAACTTGTTCTTCACTCCATCTAAAATTCCACTTGTTTTTAACACTCTTATCAATGTCTTTGATCAGACCCTTTTGGTCTTCTTTAAGAGTATGGTACTAAACTGGCTGGACATTCTTATAATAGCAAATTAGATATCTAGGCCTAGGCCACCAATCTAGAATACCACAAAACTACCACCACAAAAAACTGCAACTTATCAATGTATGGAAGTCAAAAAGTAGATCTAGATCTACAACATGCGACTAATGCAAGGTCCACTCAACTAAGTAGGAATTTAAATCTACTGAGCTCTAGAAATCTAGATCTAGATCTAGACATGTGACAGTGACAGCGAACAACTAACAATCACCTCATAGATAAGATCCAAACGAAGTTGAAAATTCTAGATCTAGACTAGATCTAGAGATTTCGATCTATCTAGAGTCTAGTTTAATTGCTAGACAAGATATAAGTTATATCGTAAATCTAATCACCACAGAATAATCAGCACAACGCCAGAGAATAAAATAATAATCCACGCAGAAACGCTAGATCGAGATTTAGACTAGATCTAGATCTGATGAACCATTACTGACAGTGACAAACTAGACTCAAGTTGCAAGCGCGAGGTGGATTCATAAAATGTAATCGTAATCAGAGTGTACCGTAACCGAATTCAAATGACAATAGGCTAATAATATCTCAACGAATACAGTACATATTGTAGGCCTATAACTATAATGTATTATTATCATAAGATTCACTTACGCGATTACAATATCCTACACAAAATGAATACTCGCTGTTTCAGAACTCTCCCGGATGTTAAGATTAGTATTACTGATCATTAAAAATTTGGAATGCAAGAGTGATTCCGCGAAACAAATCGGAGATTTTCTGTTCTTGCGTCAGACCACGGAGGTATCAAAGTTGAAATCGCTGAATCCGCGGAAGCCACAAAAACCACGGATTTCCGCGGAAAATTTCGATCTCTGCCATCTGAAGTGAACCAATCACTGGACAGGTGGTCACAGGCGATCAATGCGGGAACAGTTGCAACGATGAATTATCATGTTACGCCATGAAATCACGGTGGGAACAAACAGGAGTGATTTGGGGCGGGATTTTTGGGTACAAGGGAGCATCTTAGATCTATCAGGATTCAAGAAGGGTGTGGAAGGCCAGACGTAATCAGTAGGGATGTGATTTGTGAAAAAGGGCCTAAAACAGCTCCAAATCCGTCATTGCTTAGGTGGAAATGAGTTAAACTTACTTTGGCTACTCTGCTGGCTGCATCAGGTGAATACACCTTACATCAGCAATTTCATTTGTTGGCATGCTTCAGGCAGTAATCTCGTCCTACTTCAGGAGGGTTTTGAGGAGTTGAGTTGGGGGATATTAATCAGGGTACTGTAAGTAGTACTTCAAATTTTCAAGCATTTCATATGATGTATTTATTCACTCTTTATAGCTGGACTTTTACTACCACCTGCTTCACTGATTAATTAATTTCACTAATATTTTGAAAGATTCGCCTTCCATTGGTAGCTTTAAGAATTTAAAAACCCATCTCTTTTTTAAATATTTTGGATGTTAGTTTAGTAGAATTGTGTACTGGGATATTAATTTTTGTTGCTGTTGCTTTATGATGGCATGATGTGTACTATTACAGTGGTCACCGCCTAATAACCCATCACCTTTTAACCCACCTCGCCTTATAACCCGCAACTTTAATGATGCCGATTTTTCCTTATATAAATCGTCCCTTTTATGACCCGATTCTTAGGCTTCGTTTTATGACCCACTCATTTCAATAGAGTAGAAGTATTAGGAGCATGATCAATTAGAAATGTCCCGCCAGACTGTCTCACACCTTCGTAATGAGACAACGAGATATGGTCATCAGTACACTAGCACCAACAAAGTGTAGTAACCAGGAGGGAGCAGTTGTGAACATGTAGGCACAGGTAAGACACATGGCCTCTCAAAGACTCAACGGCAATCTTACTTGACGATGGGAGCAGCGGTCATCAATGCAGTGCATTGTTTTGATTGGTTATCTTTGGTCCAGTTGAGAGATTGATCTATATCACAGACGTATTCAGCATATAATGTACAAAAATATTGAAGAAATCACTAGAAAGAAAACCTGCTTATTCACAGGATGCTTTAAGTCAAAGAACGGTGACATCATAATGGATAAAGAGAAAATCTTAAATAGATGAGCAGAGTATATAAGCAAGCTTTTTGAAGATCACAGAAAGAATCACAATATAATGAAGAACAATTTTGCCGGGCTGCCAATCATGAAAGATGAAGTAAGAGCAACAATAAGAAAGATGAAAGCAGGTAAGGCAACAGGACCAGACAACATATCAGTGGAGCTTATAGAAGCGCTTGACAACTATGGAATTGATACGGTAACAGAATTATTCAATGAAACCTATGACACAGGCTAGATTCCAAGAGACATTTCTAAATCCATATTTATAGCGTTGCATTGCCAAAGAAACCTAGAGCAACATAATGTGAATTGCACCGAACGATCAGTCTTATGAGTCATGTCACCAAAATACTTTTAAAAATCATCACGATGCGAGTCAGAAACAAAATTAAACCAGAAATAGAGGAAAAATGTGGATTCATGGAAGGAAAGGGAACAACAAATGCAATCTACATTCTACAAACTTTGATTGAACGTGCCCTTGAGGTCCAACAAGAAGTGTACCTGTGTTTTATTGACTACAACAAGGCAATTGATAGAGTGCGCCACGCTGAGATAATCACACAACTGACAAATTTAGAAATAGATGAAAAAGACATCAAAGTAATTAAAAACATGTACTGGAACCAAACAGCAGCAATGCGAGTTGATCAGGAAATTAGCACATTTCAAAATATAAAACGAGGTGTCAGACAAGACTATATACTATCTCCAGGTCTTTCTTCTCACTACAGTGAAATAATCATGCGAAACCTAGAGGGACATCCGGGAATTAAAGTAGGAGGGCACAATATAAACAATGTGAGATATGCTGACGACACTGTATTAATCGCAGACAACAGGGAAGACTTGCAAGGACTATTAGACATTGTTTGAGAAGAAAGCAGAAAGAAAGGACTAGAATTATATAGTAAAAAGTGATAATGCCAGAAGCATGATGCACATCATAAATAAGTGATACCATGGTACAGAGTTACATGATGCCAGAAGCGAAGAACTATATAAAAACAACTATTAAAAATAGTAAAAACAGAACACAATTCGAATACACAACTCATTTACCTATGAAAGCGATCAGTTTCTTCTGAAGTCCACGACTGCTCATTCTCCTTGGGGGCATCTTTTAACTTTCGTTTTTTGCTTGGCCGTTCTTCAATTACCTGATCCATATTAGTGTCCCCTTTGGATGTGGACAATGCCAATTGGGACCGTTTCCTTTTCCGAGTTTTAGTTCTCGCCAAATCATTTTCAATACGAATTTCGTTAAAATTGTCAGACCTTGGTGATCCATCATGAGTCGTAACACCTCTACTTTGTAAAGGACATAGCTGCTGGCAAACTTTCTTAGCCACTGGGACAACAGTTTTTTTATGAGATCTCAACTGCATACTTGTTATTCCAACTGATCCAGGATTTGCTACACTAAAGTCTTCTTGAACTTTGGACTTACTTTCTTTCTTGTCTTTCTTTGAGGAAGTGTTTTCAATTTCAGGACAAACAACAGATTTCCATGGCTTCTTTCCATCATGCTTCATGTTGCTCTGATTTGAGTCAACTGCTATTGTTGATACTGACCCCAAATCAGCGACATCTACAAGAAATGATGACGATGATGATTGTTTAAGTGGTGTGAGTTCCCCCTTTTTGTCTACAGCCACAGCCAACTTTTTGCCAGATCTGAGCGGAATACTTGACATTCCAGTAGATCCATGAGTTGTCATGTTACAGTCTGCAAATGATGATGATGAAACATCTTTTGTCCATGTAGAAGTGGATGTCTTCCGATAATCATGCAGTTCATTCACCTCCGCTGATTTGGGATGAGCTAGGCAATCTGTCATTTTTACTACTAACTTAGGGTTTTTTTTGTTTCGTCGAGGCACTTCTTTTTTCTGTTTTTTGGGGCTGGCAGATGAGTAGGATCTGGATTGCTTTACAGAACTCAGAACTTTCCCACCCTTCTTTGTTGAAATTTTCTTTGTTGAAATTTTCGGGGTGTGAGCTGATGGATCTAATGTGTTTCCTGAGTTTAACGAAGAACGGGATGTCTTTGGCATGCTTTCTATCCCTTGTCTGGATGAGGACATTACAGTTGAGGTCAAATGCTTGTAGAAACTTTTATGGCATGCCATCTTCTGTGCTGCCTGAAACAGAAATCACAGATTATTTTTTAGCATTGCTGAGGATAAATCAGGTCCATTGTGTCAATGACGTGCATTTGGTTTTAACCGAGGATTGTTAAAGAATAAATCAAAAGTTTAACAGCACGATTATTTTATTAACATGTCTACACACAAAATAGTGGAAACTGAAAATGAGAGGCTATGTTCACAACCTGGACCATAAGTTAGTTAGTTAAGTAGGTGTTTTGCAGCTCCTTTGACAGCTATAGGTCTTATCGGCGTACGGACAGGTTTTGTTTTAAAAACTCACATAAGATTCTGATAGAAACTAGGTTAGAAGTGTTTTGAGCAGTTTTTCTTTAAAATTTTTTAAAAAAAGGATGTCTATTACAGGGACGGATAAAAATTAAATGGGGGTTCTATGTTACAACTTATCGAACATATTCACGGCTTTTACGAATCCAAGAATTTTGTGGACCGAAACCACATTAAAGAGGGCCTCGAGGCTTCTAGTCGTAAAGAAGTTATTTCTCATGTCTCCGATGTCAGTACATTCCACGAGAAGGTGCTTGACGATGAAGTCTTGGTGGCAGGAGATACAAAAAGGTTTGTCGTCGCCGTTAAGAAGGTGTCGATGAGTATAATAGGTGTGTCCAATTTT
>JAUEKS010044192.1:0-10207 GCA_031762815.1 Tylodina fungina
ATATGACCACAATCACCGCCACCACCACCAATATGACCACAATCACCACCACCACCACCAATATGACCACAATCACCACCACCACCACCAATATGACCACAATCACCGCCACCACCAATATGACCACAATCACCGCCACCACCAATATGACCACAATCACCGCTACCACCAATATGACCACAATCACAGCCACCACCAATATGACCACAATCACAGCCACCACCAATATGACCACAATCACAGCCACCACCAATATGACCACAATCCCCATTACCATCAATATGACCACAATCACAACCACTACCAATATGACCACAACCAACGCCACCACTAATACGACCACAATCACCACCACCATCACCAGTATGACCACAAACACCACCACTACCAGTATGACTACAAACACCGCCACCACCAATATGACCATATTCACCACCACAACCATTATGACCATAATCACCACCACCACCAGTATAACCACAATCACCACCAACAATATGATCACAAGTATCGCCACCACAAACCACAAATACATGTATGATCACAATCACCGCCACAAACACTGATTAACCTGTCAGTACCGTCAGTTCATATAAATTAATACAAGACATGAACATGTGAAACAATGGTCAGGGCCGAGGTAGGAACAACTGAACCTTTCAAACTAGCAAGGTTTAGGCATAACTCCATTTCTGTATGCATGTACATGTATTAATTTCTCCCTTGAACAGAGAAGGGTGTATTTATTTCATACAAGGGTGAACGCTCAAATTCAATGCAAGAAGGCACGACTACTAACCTACCAACCAACCAATAAACAAAAACAAAAAACAAAAAGTCACAAACAGTTGAGACACATGTCTGTAGCATCACGTTTGAAGCAAGAGTGTTCTCCCCTCTGTCTAGATTCGTCTGTTGGTTAAGAGAGCTTATTTTATTGTCTAGATTGATCTAGAAGAAATCTAGAAAAATCTAGATCTAGATAACTCTAGATTTATAACACTTCTCGGGGAGTGTGGTTCGGATTAGTCTCTATGCTAAAGTACCTAAGTCAACATTTCGTCTGCTACTTGGGCTCTTTCACTTTCAGCTTTTGGTTGATTTTGAGAGGTGAGGTGCCAATTTGGCGCTATTAATTTTGGCTTGTTTTCATTGTTTTAGCTGTCACTGTCACCATGGTCGATGGTCGCTGCCCCGATTCTAGCCACAGTCGCATGCCACTCCTGCCGGTCAGGGTTTTTGTGCACCACTTCACTCAGAGACAGGCCGCTGTTTTCAGTGATGTTTGCCATGTAGGAGATTGGTGGTTTTCCTCTGTTTCGTTTTGCGTCTACTTTTTCTTTGAGTGCTGTTATCAGATTCGTTTTTGTGTTTTTATTTGCATGACCCAAGTAGTTAAGCTTCCTAAGTTCTATGTATTGATTATTGTTGAGAGCAATTCTGGATTTACTGACAATTCTTCAAGGACACTCTCATTTGTTCTCTTTTTTGTCCACTGAATTCGTAGCAGTCTGCAGTAAAACTAAAGCTCAGCTACATCTAATTTTCTAACTTCTTCTTTTTTCATTGTCCAAGCTTCACAACCATATGTAACAACTGGTCATTTTAACCATTTCAAGATACTAATTTTTAAAAAGTTTGAAAATTCCACGGTCTTTCCAGATGTTTAGTTGTACCATTTTCTGCTTGGCCATGGAAATTCTGGCTTTGATGTCCTGCAGACATGAGCCGTGATTTGTCTTTATTGATCCAAAGTTCTTAAACCGGGTCACTTTCTCTAATGTGGAGCCATCGACTTTTACAGCTGTATGTTCTTCTGGCTGATTGTCTCTACTTTCTATATCATGTAAGGTTTTTGTCTTTTTTGCATTTAGCTTGAGGCCTGTTTTTCTGCCTGCAGTACAGTATCTACTTTATGGAGAATTTTTCTTGTGCTGTTAATATTATCAGATAGGGGAGCTGTGTCGTCAGCATGTCTGAGATTCGTGAGAATTCTTCCACCTATTCGGATTCCCATATCCTCAATATCTGCATCTCTCATAATCTGCCCAGTATTTAATATTGTGTGTGTGCGTGCGTGTTGAAAAGATGTGGAGACAAGATGCAGCCTTGTTTTAAGCCCTTGCCCATGTCAAAAAACACAGTCATTTCATCTGATTGTGGCTTTCTGATTGTTATATAAACTAGCTATAAGTGCTACCAGGTATCTTGGGAAGCCCATTTTCATCATTGTTTCAAAGAGGTGATGGTGCTCGACACTGTCAAAATCCTTGCTGTAATTAATGAACACTATAAAAGCCTCATCTATGCAGTTTATTTTCTCAATCAAGAGTTGTAGAGTGAAAAGTATATCTATCTACTGTTGGTTCTGTAACCAGCTTGGCAGTCAGGCATGTAGGGACTTCCCTTTCATCATCTGCCTGATCAGTGAGTTTTTAGAGTGGTTTCCCTTACTGTTCAAGGCGGAAAGAACTTAGCTGTTGATAATTTTGACAGTTTATTTGATTTGGTCGCGAAGTTGAAATGGGCACAAATCTTGGGTTGATTTTTATCAAAATGGGCTCTGACAGTGACAGTGTTCAATAATGGGAGTCATTTATACCGGATCCTGAAAGATCTAGATCTAGTTCCAGTGAATCTAGATCTAGTATGAATGCAGATCTAAATGAATCAAGTGATTCATACAGATGCAGATCGACAAGAGCCTAGCAGACCAAGATTTCTAGATTTAAATCTCGTCCTCGTGGTAATGATGAAGATAACAAAACACAATGAAACAGTCCTGCTCTTTGTGAAATCATGCATTTTAGTTAAAATTGGATATCTACAATGAAAAATAATTGAATACAGGTCCATAAAAGTTCATTCCTTTGTTGGGTAAGTCTAATCATGTTGCGTGACTTGTTCTAATCTTCGTGTGTCACCATCATATGGTAGACATACACTTGTAAAACACAAATATATGGTAACTCCAATACCCAAAACGATCATTTCATCAAGTTCAATTTTCCTTTAAAAAAATGTTTATTTTCCCTATACCACCATGCATAATAAGAAAATTAAAAACAATTACAGTGACCATATTCATAATTCATGCATAACTTTTCAGAGGGGTGATAATATTGGGGCATTTTATTTCCAGGGTATAATACCAGAAGGGCTAACATAACTGTGAGAGTGTTTCACTGCTTTAAATGTAACTGTCTGTCTTGATCCGCTCTCATACAAGAATTATTTTACTATGGATTAAGAAAGAATGGAAACGGATTTGTACCTGTTATAACCAATATCTTGTTATATCGATCCTATTATCAAGGCATTTCACAGTGCTAAGGTTAAAAGTGCTTCCTCCCACCCTCCAGATCAAAACGATGAGGCCAATGCAGAGGAAGGGAATGACATAATCCTACTAAGATTACTAAGATCTTCTACGCTTGATTGTGTTGACAATAGAAAATGTTCAATGTGTCCACCTCACTCATAGTAAACAGTATTAATCTCGTAGAATCTTGGAGGTGACATTTTAGTGACTCGATGGTTCAAGTGCTTGACAAACCTCATAGTATCCTTGTCTCGATAAACCAAGGCAAGTGAATTGCCTGACGGACCAACTGAGAGAAGCTGAGAAATCAAGAGAAAGGTACATTTTTTACTATTATCACAAAAACAGTGAATGTACATTACATGGTTGACATATGATTGTTCATATATTATGGAGCTTGATTACTCAGGATTGCAATAATTATTTCTGAGACACAATTTAATATTGGCCCCTTGTGAAAGGTTGATTTGAGTTGTGCTATGAAAAAAGGAATGCTTTTATGTACCGGTACACCAAAGTATTTTAACCTTTACCGTACATCGATATTTACTATGCAGTTTGTACGTTGTGATCCATTTTTGGAACAGTAGACCTAGTAGGCCTAATCAGTTCTGTCCTCACTACATTTTCTAGATCTAGCTAGATCTATCTCATGTGAAATTGCTTCGAAAAAGTTTCTAGTCACAGCCATTTCATTTTTATCACAAACCTGAAGGGAATACACTTTAGAACTGAGAAACTATCAACAGTGTTACCATTACCATTCAACAGCGGAAGGTGTATACAGTGTGGAATTTAGGTCAGTCATCAGCTGCACGATTCAAGAAAACATCAAATAGTAGCCACGGAAAATTAGCATTTGTGTGATAAATTAGATCTATTCCGAATTGGTTCCATTCTAAAAAGCAAGCATGCATATGAGATTGCTGTTATATGCGAACATGATATTATTATTATTATTATTATTATTATTATTATTATTATTATTGTTATTATGGTAAACAGTTCAGGTATCGATTCGATTTTCCATTGTGTTCCATTTTTGAGTCATGGCGTACTAATAGCGGGTAGGGTGAAAAAAGGGCCATTTATTTTAAAACTTCCGACCGAAATTCTTAATGCCTCTTTGGCTTCGTCCAGAAGTGAATACCTGAGGCATTCTTAACTGCTTATTGATGGGAAGCTAACAATATCAGAATAAAAGCAAATTTCCAAGACGCTGTTCCTTTTTTGGGGGGCACAGCGTACGGTAAAGGTTAAACAGGAAATAGTAATACATTGGGTTGAAAGACATAACCATAGGGTGTGGTAGGGGGGAGGGCTTACTTGGAAGGGAGTGGAGTGTGTCCCCCAAATTATTGTATAGTAAAGTAAAGATAATGTCATCTTTCATTGTTGTAAAACGCCCCCTTGCCTCAGGCACCTCTTGTTTCCATAGAATATCTTTCTTACATCTGTTTTCGATCAAAGGTTTTCTATTCCATGACCTGACAATACATATGTTCAGTAAAGGAATATCTTCTGTTGTGCTCCTCCACTCTAACTTGATGGGAGAATCTCATATTCTAGATAATGTGTTTTCCCATACAATGTAATAGGCCTAATGTTTTGATAAATGTCTTTCGTATGTGAACCATTTATATGGAATCCTAAATCTTTCCTTTCAGTTAATATTCTTATTTGTGATTGGTATTCATTTGCGCTTTAGAGACAGAATAGAGTAGAAGAGACAGAATAGAGTAGACAATGCAGTAAACATTCAAATTTTACACATTTTACCTGGGTGATGGCACATACAACTCTTCATTCAATTTTCAAATGCCAAGCATTCTTTAACAGAAACATATGAAAGGCACACATTGGACACAATACTCTACAGTCCAATGACTAGGTTTAAATGCTGCATTAGTAAGAAATATAAACAGTAATATAAAAAGAAAATATCAGAAGAGAGAAACCCTTTTCTGCTGCAAGTGACACCCTCTGTGCAGTCATTGTCAGTTCCAAAATATGAGTTACTTCAAGTCTTGTTATTTGACCCTTCAACAGCTTGTAATAATTGCATGGTCATAAAATACTGGTTCTTGAGGCCTGTTTAAGTCTTCTGTCTTGCATAAATATTTAACTTCCTATTTATCCATAGGTAGTTTGAAAGCGGCATTTAGTCATTGTTTCTGCTGTTTCAGACTTACAAATAGTGGAAAATATTGAGGGAGGATAATATAGTTCCAGCCGGCCTGAGATCCTGTTAATATTTTTCCAATCATATCCCGCTGATTGACGAGCTCTTGATATTAGTGTTGGTGCCATATCACGGTAAACAGCATGCTGTGACTTAGCAACAACAAACATTGTTTGAATGAGCTCCCCTCTGGGCTAGTGCAGTTCTAAGTCTGGCACTTCCTAGATTTACAAGAATGACTGTAGGTAATTCTCTGAGTGACGATTTTTTTCAATGATTTTGGGAGGAAAATGAGCAATTCTGTCACTGTTTTGCAAATTGACAGTGATCGTGGAAGCAGTATTCAGATGACAATAGAGTGAATTCATGGGCCTGCTTAATTTGGAATGATCTTAATAGTGTGAAATCAAGTCTAGATCAAGTATTTAGATCTAGACTTTAACAAAATAGTATTTTATTTGCAAGGCATGGATCTAAATCTAAATCTCGCAGCGATGATGATCAACCACACCAGGAACAAGAACCTTCGAGACTGGACATAGACTTTCTTATTTGGATAGCTCTGAAGTATTCTTTTGTGCTGTGGGTGACTGTATCTGCAACTGTGGTTCTACATTTAGAAGTCTAACACTTCACAAAAACAACAAAATCAACTTTTATGGTCTACTTTGCCAAATTATACCAATTTCATTCCTTTACTTCTGTAGTGTTATTGCAGGACGATTATTGTCACATTAACTTCCATAATTAAGCATGAAGTGACAAAAGCCCAAAATATCAGATAACTGGAGTTTTCTATTGTAAACGTGAATTACCTCTTCCTCTTCTCCTTTTGCAATGTAAGAGGTGTAGCCACCATTCTCGAACAACCATTCTGAAATGAGAAATAAAGAGCCTTTTCACTTTATTCACACATGCGCGCACACACACACACGCATACACATCACCAAATACACACACACACACACAAATACACCCACACACACACTTCCTCCATTTGACCTATGATTAATGGTATAGGGATAATGATTTTTAGGCTGAACATAATAGGAATATTTTATGAAAGAGTCATGTCCCAAGACAAACTAGCTTCAGATACGTTAAGAGACATTGGATAGAGCAGATGGCATAAATTAATAATAAATATAGCATAAATCCCCTTTAATACAGTCTCCTAGAGGCTCTTTACCCAGTGTTGGTATTTATACATGGCGGGAAAAGGGGGATGGGGAGGGCACAGTGGCCTAGCCACACAGTGTTGGTCCCTGGACTGAGAGAAAGCGCAAAAGGATTTCTTTTTTTTTTTGGTACTACATTTGTACAACTTACAAACGGAAGAGGTTAGTCTTTATATCATGCCTGTTTATATTCTCACCAAACTTCCATAACCGCATGCTTTCGAAAAAAGGAAAATGCCTGCATCAATGTTACTGACTGATTAACACCTGTTAAAATTAACTTCATTCTCAGCTTTGACAACCAACACCCTCACCATTAACGTGTTTTATCATCATTTATAATCACCTTTGTCATTTTGTAACATCCTCACAACTGACACATAACATCCTCACCTTTGTCACATTCAATGTAGAGCATGGTGTCCAAGGCAAAATCAAAGACATCAGTATCAGTGTCGTGTGCCAGTGTGTAACATCCATGTTCCCATTTTCGGACTTCACTTCGACAACGAGGATTGCAGACTAAAAGCAGAATAATAAATCTAAATATAGGATGATCTTAACTTTAAGGGCATGCAAATACAGTAGGATAGAATAGGCACTGACCCATTAAACACAATTTAACCTTTTAAGGTCTAACCCAGAAATGCCTACCCTGAGAAATACCAATGAGGTATCCACAAGCTGAAAATGCGTAATTTTAACTCAAAATGAGGAATCCATTAACCGTATTTTTTTACTTAAATTCATCCATACCCTGATGCTTTTTACTATGAACATATCTTTCATATGTCATGTGCCCATCCTGAGTTTATCATGAAGTCCGAGTCACAAAGAGTACAAAGAAAATAGTGCTCACTGACTCTTGATCGTATTATTATGAATGGCCAGGCTGCCGTAGGATCTAGCTCTTTAACTATATTCTTGTCTAAAGCGTTGTTCGATTCTCTATATCTAGACCTACATCTTGTTCTAGGTGTTTTTTTGCATACAGTGCTATTGATTTTTTGGGGGGGTTCTTTTTCTATCTATATGAATTTTTATTTCATATATAAGAGATCTAGATTTATATGTAAATATGCGCCTATCTAAATATGAAAGGAGTCAAGCCAAGTGTAATTAAGTAAGATATGGATTGGAAAAATACATTAACATATATAAATAGAAGCAAGGGGCAGGGTAAAAAATAACAAGCAATTTGGGCGGACGACTGGATGGAGAAGGCGTTCCTGCGGACGATGGCGAGCGAGATACGTTGAACCAGAAAACCGGTTTGACGAATGTTGCCTGTTGCAATCTCTATAAGGCGTCCGATTTCCTTAAATAAAGACAGGGCCTCCTTGCCGGTGACTCCGGACGTTTCCACGACAATCAGGACAAAGATGTGGTCGCGGGGACTATGGTACCGGGTACTTTCTTCATTTTCTGTCTTCAGCCACACTTGCTGCGGAACCAGGGTTTATAGCGGACTTAATCATGGAAGACGTAGAGAATATGTCGACATATGTCCCATGCTAAGAACTTCTCTTGTTTAAAAGGGACAACAGTGATGCCATCCAGTCTTTTTCCATCTCTGCGGTCATGGACTACTGGCTCTAATATGGAGTACAAGCCAGCTGAGTCGAAAGCCATTTTTAACGATCTCGTTAAGGGTGACGTGCCACAGGATTTGTCCGGCACTGTATCGACATGACAAGGGGTGAAGTCCAAACTTGTCGACAGTTCCTCCGCAGCGACAACGGTGTTGGCAGCAAATTCTAAGTCCCAGACGAATGGCAATTCCGCACCTCAGACTGACATTGTCGATATGAGTCTCAAGATTGGACGACGGAATGGCATTCAACCAGGATCCACTTGCTGGAAACGTAGCGGCACTGAAACAAGTCAAATGATGTTGGCAGAGAGATGGTCTCAGTGTGGCCAATTCCGATTCGCAGTGGATGCGGTCCCAAGATTTTTGGGAGGAAGAGATTGGTGGAATGGGCAGATTGCGATTGCTCCAGGACCGGCATGCCAGCTCCAGAGAATCAGAATCAGATGCCGCCTCCTCCGTTGTGCCGAGAATTGAATTCACCTAACTTTGGCTGGAGTAAACGGAAAAAAGAAAAGCAGGCAGAGCAAGATCTGAAGCGGATTTAAGTACGATACCACGCATATTAACGGGCATTTTGGCGATAGTCCATCCAGTATCATCGAAATTTAAGTTAGTCAGTTTCTCTGCTGAGTTGTGAAGAGTGGCATCGAACAAAGTCAGCTTGTTGGGAATAAGGAATGTTGGTGCACAACGGAGCGTGTATAGCAGCTTTGGAGCACAAAAACAGTTCTTGAGGAGGAACAACGCCGGATGAGCATCAAGCATACTGAGTCCATCTTATTCAGACTTTCACAGCTCTTGTCCATTGCCAACTTCTTAGCTTCAAATTAAAATGGAACCCCCAGAAGCTCGACGCGGTCGACCGGTGCCACATGAGCATTGATAAGGACGCTGCATAAGCCTTGAAGATTATCCACTCAACCACAGCGCCCTCCACAAGTGTTGACATAGTGTTCCATTAATAGGTAATGTTACAATCCATCAGAGAATGATTTACTGTTTATAAATCTAGTTTTCGCGTCTAAAATCTAGATCTACTCTAGACCTAGAATCTAGAATAGAATCCAGAAATAAGATCTAGATCTAGATATCTACCTAAATCTCAGAAGAGTTCAGCCACTAAATAGGCACACATAAACCACGTGGAATTATATTCCAAAGAAGAAAAAAACTATAAGTCCAAGCAAAATATCTGTCTAGATCTAGTTTTCGCATAATTCAATTGTAAACGCAATGCGTGCTGCTCAGGAAAACGTCCAATGCAGAATAAACTTGGATTGTGGTTAGTCAGACCTAGACTAGATCTAGGGGCATAGTTGTTGTACATCTAGTTCGATTTTGGGCGTTAAGTGCAAAGGAGTCGATGTATGCAATTAGGCCTAGCTGAAATAATCTGTGAATCAACGACAACTATTTTAATTGTTGAATACGTGATAATGAATCCACTGTGAAGGTATCGATTCCAGACTCGCGCGTTAATAATAACGGTCAGGTCAAATCTTTAAAATTCGAAAGTTTCCGGTTCAGAAATCACGAAACAAAATGTCGGCTAATTTTCACCGAGATGTGTATTTTTGCGACAATTTTCGTACCGGCGTAAATCGAGGTGAAAATGAGTAGTATTACGCAAATTGCGTAGAACTAGGTAGGTCTGCTATCCTAAAAATGTTGTTAAAGCAAAAGTGAAAAAGAGAGCCCAAAAGAGATGAATGGGGTTTTATGATCACACCTGTAGCAGTTGTAGCAACTGCTGAACAACTTCTGATACAAATATGACTTTTATCAACACAAATAGCCTCTAATAAACAGATCTTCTGAGTATAGTCTAACACAAACTTTGTGTACCCAGTGCATTACTCACAGCGCCGAATTTCCCCCGAAATCAAGACGCTTAGTTGTTCGCCGCGAACGCCAGCGAGGGGCCATAAATA
>JAUEKS010044302.1:0-22851 GCA_031762815.1 Tylodina fungina
CTTTCTTTTTAATTCTATGAAAGAAATGCAATAAACCCTCGCTCGAGTTTCTTGTTATTAATTATTGAATAAATTACTTAGCATCTAAATTTTATGTGCTTGGATACTTCATTCACAACTATCTAGAGTCAAGAGTTTACACCGTAGATACACTAAAACTTCACAGAATAATAGAAGAAATGTCTGTGCTTCTAATCCCACAAAGAACGTGAGTCTAAGTGAGATGGAAGGAAAACTATAAGGACCCAAACTTATTGGAAAAAGGCCATTTTGATAACGGAGAGCGTAATGAGGGGGAATAATCGTATGCGTGGTCGCGAAACCCAGATTAACCCGTGACAGGTGGGCATGATAGGCGACTTATGACTCCGAACTAAGATGCATGTTTTCAGGCAAAATACGATGCCATGTGAAGTGCAACGCGAGTCTGAAGACACTAGATCTAGTTTGTTATTGATGTATTCATCATCATATGTGACTTTTTCGAACTGCAAATTTTTGGGAAATGTAAAATCAAGGGCCTACAAGAAAATTTGTCAAAAATTCAAAATAAAAGATAATTGAGTCAGTTTGTTGCACCTTGACAAATGTATTTTAATCTAATATATGTGCAATTTTCAATAATATCCAGTGATTTGTTATTGCAAAGTAAATTTTTAAGTGCCCAAAAAGGCCAGTCCCCAGAGGTTGTTATGCTAAAAATAGCTCAGCCCTCAGGGGTTGTTGACCTAGAAAGAGTCCAGTCCCCAGTGAGTTAAAGAGACAATTTGAAAGTGTTAATTTCAGTTTGTATCCTTCCCTCGTAACAATTTTAAAGCTAGTGCCTTATTTAAATAGAAATCAAGTAAACAATATATTTACAATGCCCTTGCAGCTCCGATTACTCTTTTTGCCTCGGAGAGTCACGGATGGATTGTCATTCTTACCTAGAACAGTCTGAAATAGAAATTTACATTTTGTTGATGTTGCCAGATTGCATGGTACAAGGATGGAAAGCGCATCAAAAGATCGACTCGCTATGAAATCAAGTACACCCAGGATGGCTATTGCACCCTGCGCATCCGCTCTGGCCTGGCTGGGGACACTGGTCACTATACTGTCCTTGCGGTCAACTCTGTGGGAAAAACCACCTGCTCTGGACAATTATTTGTGGATGCTGTTGGAAACATCGATGACACATCCTTCGTTTCACCAGAGACTCTTCAGAGAATCTTGCGCAGGTGTGTGCATGAGAATTGTTGATTTTATTTCCATTAGTTTTGTTGGTCATCTTTCGAATTTTTCATACAAGAAACAAATATATGTTAAAGAAATGAGCCATAAAATTTCAGGATTATTAAGTCTAGTTTGGCTAAAGTTAGTAAATTTAAGTGTTTAATCCGTTGCAAAAATAGCGTGAGTATGAATCAGCCAGCTCCTAATGTAGATGAAAAAATTGTTGCAAATGGGGATGAGATAGAGAGAATCAAGGAGTTTCGTTATCTAGGAGATGTAATTGAGGAGAGCAGTACATCTAGCAGTGCTGTTGAATTTAAAATGAAATGTGTGTGGAGTAAGTTTAGAGAATTAAATAGTCAATGGTGCTTGTTTTTAAGACTGAAGGGTGTCTTATATAAATCGCGTATTAGAGCGGTTTTAGTTTACGGGCCCAGAGTTAGCCTTTAAAAATAAGTAGAAAAATTAAGGTTGATATCATGTGAGATGAAAATTTTAAGAATGATTTATGGAGTAACCTTGAAGGGTAGAATGAAAAGTGATGAGATTAGGAATAAGTTTGGTGCTGAAAGCATTGATAGAGTTATAGAAACACAGAGACTATGATGGTTAGGTCATGTATTGCCTTGACCATTAGGGTATATGACAAGAGATGTGTTAGAAATGAAAGCTGATAAGTATGAAAGAGGCAGGCTGAAGTTGCGTTGGGTAGTGATAGTATTCTTAAAGATTGTTCAAATCCCCCTGAGGCGAAAAAAATACTTAGTTTCTATTTCTTCTCAATCGGAGTTGAAAAGCTGATTGTCACTTTTTGTATATTTATTTTGATGGATGGAAAGATATTCATGTGTCTGTATTTCTCTAGGCCTGTGTCTTCCGGTGCAGAGAGGGGTGCACAGTCTCTCCTAGTGTAGGCTTGTGTGCTGTGGTTTTCTTGATTAATCCCATTTATCCACTCCAACACCCCACTTCCAACGCCCCCACCCCTTTTTTTCCACAGTTCTCATCCCCCAACCCCTTGAACCCTCTTTCCCAATATGGACCATCACCACCCATGAACAGCCTGATGTCCCCACCCCCTCAATCCCATACCTCTCAAATTGTGGATTTCAGTCACTCTCACACACACACACACACACAAATACACTCAGGCACACACACACACACACACACACACAAATACGCTCAGACACACAGACATACACATACACACACACATGCATACACACACCATACATACGTGTACTACACCACGTGCCTTGCACTCAACTCTAATGTTGGACCCTTCACCTCCCCTCCACCACCCCCTCTCCTCCCTCCTCATATCCCCTCCATCTCCACATGTCTTCCCTCTATGGATCACCACCACTGACCTGCAGTTTCTCACACTCCAGCACTCCCTCACCTCTCACCTTGTGGATTACAACCACCAACTACACAGCAGCCACAGCACACCCATACCATACTCTCCCCATCCCCTCCCTCCTCCCCTCCCTCCCCCTTGCACACCCACACGCCCATTCCCAACCCCTGCACAAGTATGATACAGGAGTACCATTTCTGTTTCAAACACAATTGTTTTCATATGATTACATTTTTCTGTTTGCCGCTCAAAACACCTTTAAAATGACAGACCTATGATTAGCGTCACATCCCAAAATAAAGTGACTGTAAACATTCAGCATAAACTTCTTCCTTGACAGAGGTTAATGCAGAAAGTTTACATTAAAAAATTATATTCTTAATTGATTTGCTAATAACTGGTGTGGTCATTGGGTTATTCAACATTGAAGGATGATGCTACTACATTATTAGCCTTCTCTTGTTTTGAAATATCTTTTTCATAATTTTCATAACCATTTGACATTGCCCTTTAAGAAGTGACACAATTGCTCCAACAACTAACTGAACTTTGGCTAAACTAGTCGGGTTTGATCCTAGGTCAACATGGATATGCAGAGACTCCACTATAGTGTAGCGTCCTTGTCTCACTCTTGTATCCATCTCTTACTATTGTATCCATATCCCACTATAATATTCATGTCTTTCTGGCCCTCTGGCATACATGCCAAGACATGCCAGTGATTGATAAATTCATAGAAGAAAAAGAAGACTCTCAAATAGATTTAACTGTATGTAGTTTGTTGACACTTGTAACATCTGATTGGATTTGCTCCCCAAGTCACCTGATCACATGCCACGTGACAGCCAGTAATTCTCATCCTTCCCAGGGACTCTGTACGAGGATCCCGGCGCAGTCCTGAGGATGAAGGTGGGGTTTATGAGACCATCTCAAAGCCTGAGTTCAAGAGAGTTCCAGAAGATTTGGAGGTGCGAGAAGGTAACCCCATCAGACTGGACTGCCTGGCCATTGGCCGCCCAGCACCAGAACTCTTCTGGTACAAGAACGGAGTCCAGGTCCACAATAATGATAATCACAAGGTTAGTAGGCCCTACATTTATGAATAAATGTTGGATTAGGATATTTGATAAATTTAGGAGACTGATCAGATCCTTTTGGTTTCTGTTTTTGGCACTAGTCATTAGAAACCATGTGTGCATGCAAGATCACTCAAGCACTTTGATATTATTCAGTCATCAACACACTGACCTGAGAGAAAGCTTTCATGGCATATGAGTACAGTCTTGTGGGGTGTAGGTCAATGAAAAGATCTCAAATTTCACACAATCTGATAAGTAACAATAAGAAAAGTGTGCATTTTTAAAAGAATTGCAAGTAAATGGATGAGATGCATTTTACTCAAAATGCATTGTTTTCATACCAGTGACAGGTAGTGCTGAGTTACTTGGCAACAGTAGCAAGGAAGTGTTCCCCGACCTGACATAAACAAATGCAATTTTTGAGTGATTTTTACTTAACCCTTTCATGCTAAACAGGCCAGAACCGGCCAATAATAAAACACAGCCTCGTGTTTAAGCCGGCAGAAACCGGCCGACGTCGTAGCTGCTTGATTTGTTCCACCTGGCCAGAACCGGCCCTTCGCACCCCCAAATCCCCTTTCACTGTTCTCTCACCTTAAAACAAAGGGAGCGTGTCCTAAGTCTAAATTTAGCAGCACACAGCATTTAGAATCTAGATCTAGATATCTAGATGCTTTGTGCGACAAGTGGGCCCATTTGCTTTGTGCGACAACGCGACGACATTGTACCTATCTACGCTCATCATAATCTCCGATAAGCTTATCAATTCATGTTTATCATGGACAAAGATCTCATTACATGGAAAGAGATGCAGAATCCAATGTGGAGATTGACGTTGCTGCTGTCGAAATAAATCTAGATCTATATCTAAATATTTTAGATTGACTTGTTTATTGAATTTGTAGGATTCATGCAGGTCGATAGATCTCTGTCTAGGCTTAGCTCATGGCATATTGTAGCTGTCTTTTAAGCCTAAGTGTCAAGTGGCTAGATCTAGACCTATAAGTCTAGTTGTCTATATATTGTATGTCTCATGTGTACTTTAGGTGCATTAGTGTATTTTGTGTAATGATATAGTGATATCTGGAAAGGGATAAAGTATGAGCTTTAGTCAGAGTTATTTTAGTTTGTAATAAGGTGTCTTCATGAAAATGGATCTTGTTCATTACCTTCATTTATCTTCCGTTGTGCTTTTGTCTGCTTTAAAATTTCCTCTTAGATTAATACACCTGAGAACTATAAGTTGGGTTCTTATCATTTTGTACAAGCTCTAATTTACTTGCTATTTGAAGATTGTGTATAGATTTGGGCAGTTTCTAAAAAAGAAATACAAATTCCAACTTTTTCAGTAAAATAAATGTATAATTCTTTTATTATAACTAATGAAATACACATGCTATGGTTTGCAAATTATAGTTCAGAGCTCTAGGTGCGTATACTGATTTTTTAAATAAATTTTTATCTGAATCCACCCTATCTGACCAAGCCAAAGGTCAAATTTATGTAAACAAATGAGGTCGGTTATGGTAATAGGAAACTGAACACTGGAGCCAATATAGCCGACAGACGATCTGCACATGAGAGGATTAAGTTGGGGAATGTAGCCATAACATTGTGATTGAAGTTTGATTAATCTTTTCCTTTCGCAGATTGTTGTGAATGAGGACGGTGTACACTCCCTTCTGATCATGTCCGTGGCTCGACAGGATGCCGGGACATACACCTGTATTGCCAAGAACCGTGGAGGGGAGGATACCTTCACTGTCAACCTCAATGTCTTAGGTAGACTTTACAACCTCTTTGGAGGCACTTACTCACTAGTTGTTATTATCTCGTACTTGAAGACTATTTCTTTATCTGAAAGTATTCAACTATATGATCAGGATTTCCTTCAGAAAAATCTGTCTAGATAGTGATCTGTGGTCATGTGATACTCTTTACTGATTTATTTTTATTGAGAACCAAATGTTAGATCTCTATAAGTGGATCAATCAATCAATCAATCAAACAATCAAATTTCCCGACTTACTGGGTTTTTCCCAGTGTGGCTGTCATCCCAGTTTATGGGGGTTAGTTAAGGGGGTTAGCCCATTTATCTTGTATAGCATAAAGGTTCTACTGCCAAATGCCCTTCCTTACACTAACCATAGTACTTCATCTTTCCAAGAGTCAGTTTTTACAACACACTGAATATGCAGCCTCTCTATTGAATGCCAGTGAGGCACAGCCATACGACAGGTAGCACTGGGTTATATGGTGTCAGTAGCAAGGAAACATTCCCTGTCCTGTAGACTTATTGGGATTTTATATTTGTGTCTGCTTCCAGAACGAGAGCAAATGCAACCTCCACGTTTCATTGACCGCATGCAGAACTTCACTGTCCGTGAAGGTCAGTCTGTGACCCTGACCTGCCTGGCCTCTGGCGTGCCCACTCCCATGATGAGCTGGCAGAAGGATGGACGGATGCTCAGTGACCTCGACTACAGGTGGGCTTTGAGGGGGGTGTGTCCTTGTGTGAATATACATGTGTGTGTGAGTGTGAGGGTGTGTGTGTGTATATATATGTGTGTGTAGATGTGTGTTTGTGTATGTCAGAGAGTGAGTGTGTATAAGAAGAGTGAGTGAGTGCTGTGTGTGCATATATGTTTGTGGGAATGTGTTTGTGTGTATGTGTGAAAGTAAGTGAGTGCGCATATGTGTGTTTGTGAGTGTGTGTGTGTGTGTGCAAGCATGGGTGTAGTACTTGTTTAGTGTGTGTGTGTGTGTGTGTGTGTGTGTGTGAATTGTTTGATATTCGTGGCAAGGCTAACAAAAGGAGGGTAGGCTGCCTCTGTTATAGCTTCTCTCTATGAAAAGCTTGGTAAAAAAAAAGATTGGCTGATATAATAATCCTTGTATAACAATGATATTTTAAGTGCATTTAGTTCAAAGTTATCACCACCTGCATGTGCCTGCTGCTGATTTGTTATGTTGTAAATGTATTTGTCAAAGTCATTTCCTGAAGATAAATATATGTATGCAACTTATGACGTAAGCCTTTCTAGATAAGGTACTGTCAGAATATAATGCCCCCTATCTCTGACTATACCTCAATTTGTCCGATACTTACACAGAATCGAGACTGACGGTGGTCGCTCCAGTCTCTATGTGGACAGTGCAGATAAGACTGATTCCGCCTGGTTCCAGTGTTCTGCTGTTAACGTGGCAGGCCAAGCTACGAACCGTGCCAAGCTGGTTGTCCACCCTGATCTCATTAAACCTGAGGCGGTGGAGCCCACTGCAGCCCCTGTGAGACGCGTGCCATCTCCGTAAGTGAACTCCTGTCTTGCACACTCTTTCTGGGTGGAATGGTTACATCACCACAGGGCCATGTAGTGTTAGCAGTTGGAGAGAAGAAACAGAAGCAGGGGGAGGCAAGAAAAAATTAAGGTGGAGAAGAAGAAGAAGAAGAAGAAGAAGAAGAAGAAGAAGAAGAAGCAGAAGAAGAAGAAGAAGAAGAAGAGGAGGAGGAGGAGAAGGAGGAGGAGGAGGAGAAGAGGAAGAAGAAAAAGAAGAAGAAGAAGGAGTAAGGGGGAGAAGAACAAACTTAACAAAAACAACAAATAAGAACTAGTGCAAAAAAGAGCAAGAACAAGCTGATGACACAAACTATGACAGGGATAGGGAGAGGAAAGTAAAGGAAGAGGTTGAGAGATAGAGAGGAGTTTGGAAGCAAAGAGTGAAGCATGGAGTCTATCGACCTGTTGCGGCCACGAGCACACTACACGTCACTGTGTCGCTCTCTGTAGGACTAAAGACATACCGAATGGCTTAGCAATTCTCCATGGCCACGTGGTGACTTAACTGAGAAAGTTTATATATTGGCATTGAAGAGATATTTTATATCTGACCAAGAACAACCCCAGTGCAGCCACCCGTCCTCACCACGGCCAGTGAAACTGCCCCACCACTGTCTCTCACAACAACAGAACAGACCATAACAATGTTTACTTTTATTTTGAAAGAAACTTTATACAAAAAGAAAAAAAATCAAAGATCAAGGTTTGCATGATCTGGAGATGCAAAAAGCAAACACGATTTGATTTTCAACCACAAGAAGTTGAAATCACAAAACCTCAAAGTGTCAAAATGAACTTCAACGAACACAAAGTTTAAGAAAATTGATGTATACATTTAATATATGAAGACTGCATGTGCATATTTCATAGATGAAGGCCTGTATAACATTGTTTCCCAGTTTTAAATTTACTGAGGCTTTTCTTAAGGGACAATATGGGAGAAGATGGGGAAGAGATAGACAGAATACTCAGAGAGACTGTGAGGTTTAATGTCATCTGTGGGCCCAATGTGATGCATGACAGCACCGTAAGGATGTAAGTTGGAAATTGTTAATCAAAGATCAATGGTTTCAACAAAACAAGATTCTTCATATTTGATCACGCAAGCATATACATTGATTAAATGTATGCATCTTTTAAAGCTATACATCCATTATAATTGCACACATCTCTATTGCATATCAGTTACTGACCATTGATGTGTAAATGTGACATTATTTGTACGTCCAGCCAACTTGAATTTCCATGTATATCCTGCAGCCATTATGAGATCCAGTCCACTGGTCCAGTCCAGCAAATTTCCTACGTAGACGAGCATGATAGTGCCGTGCTCACCTTGATTAAGGAGGAAGAGCTTAAGAGGTGGAGCATGCATCTTATTTGCATGTTTTCACTAAATTTGATTGTGAAATGATCATTGTTTTTTTTAATAATTTTTTTTAATAGAAAAAAAAGTAGCTTCAGATATCACAGACTGATATCTTCTGCCTCAAACTAAAAAAAGTACATTTCATTTCATCTTCCAAAAGAATTTTGTTTGATTTTTATTTGGATTGTTTTAAAAGAAATTTTCACTTTTGTTTGCTATATTGATATTTGTCTCAGAGTAACATTTCAATGGTAATTAGGAACACAGCAACTCTTTTTTGTGGAACGCTAATCAGTGCTGTGTTTCCAAATCAGCCTAACAATGCATACACAATTAGTGAAAAAAGAACCTTTGCTTTGAAATCTATATGCCATTGAAGTTTCCTCAGATGTAAATTTTATTTCCTGAGCTGTGTAAAGTACACTATAATCATGTGGCTATCTCTCACATCGATGGTACAGATCGGCTGCTTCACCAGCAATTAAGAAAGTTGCTCCACCAGTGGCAACCAAACCTGCAGTCAAAGTGGCACCAGCACCAGCTCCAAAACTTGTGGCGCCTCCACCCATGGTAGTATCCACTCCAGAAACTGTGACACCAATGCTCACAGAGGAAGAGGAAGAGGAGTACCACCGTAAATCTGTTTCTGAGGTCAAGAGGTTCTTCAACAAACCAGATGAGGCACCTCGTCCTGCCAAGTTGGCAAGACCATCAAAACCTATCACAATTCTGTTCAAACCAAGAGAGCGTTCTCCAAGGTTATTATGGCATGCCAGAGTTTTCGTGTCGTGGCTTACCTGCATGCATATTTAAAACTGAAATCAGAGAGAAGATGAAGTATTGTCAAACAACACTAATGTTATCATTTACCTGGAAGTTGTAATCATCTTCATCATTTTAAGACAAAGTTGGAAGCTCTTTATGTGATAACAAAAAGAAAAAGAAATATTTGTTAAGAGTTCAGAATTATGAGATGCATTAATGCTGTCCTCACAAAATATTAGTAGCAAGATTATGAGACAGCCTGAACCAAGTCAAATGCCAAACAGCCTTGAATTACTACCTACATTTGTACCAAAGTTTTGGGATCATTTTTAGTTGTCTCCTGTCAAGAAAGGCCAGCATGTGAGTGAGACAATTAGTCACCTATTCTTGCATGCTGAGTGTCCATAAACAAATTATGAGAGGACATTTATAATTAATTAGTTCCTGATTTTGTCTCAGCTATGACATTCACAAGACGGGACCGGTGCAGCAGATCAGCTATGCCTCGGATTCAGAGCGAGGTTATCTCCGACTGGTTGATGAAGTCGACATGCCCAGGTGGGCGAATGCGCACCATGATGCACTGCTTGTGTTGCATGCATTTGCCTGTAGCTTAGAGTCGGTTGAAACATCAGAATTACCACCCCCACCCTCCCTAAAGTCATCTTCTCCTTATTTTTAACACTCATTGTAGTCTTCAGTTTTGTACAAAAGAGTGGTCCCTCTTGAAAATTTGTGAAAAAATTTTATATTGACTTTTACTCCCACTTTGAATACTTGGTGACAACCGGAAAGCTGTAATGCAAAACAGAAAGAGGGTAAATTTGGATGGATTTGCACAGCAGTTTGACTGACCCAAGTGCCTGGCTTTAGGCAGGTCTACAGCATGCTGTGGAGAATGAAGAACCACTAACACTAATGCCAGTTGGCACAGCACCTAAAGATGACTGAGTATTGTAATGATGATACAATCCAACTACAGGGAGTGACGTGGTAAAGATCAGCAAAGGACCAGCAAAGATGGAGGGAGCTGTCGGGGGGCCACCTACAATATTGGAAGGACGCAGCCTCATAACACAACATAACATAACTTTATAATAAAGTGGGTTTTTTTGTAATGTGCATAAGGAGGCAAGAAGTAAAGTCAGCTATGTTCCATCTGATGAGTCTAAGTTTCCAAGTTGGGCTCATATTCTTTACAAGATTTATATCTTGTGAACCGACACACTGGGTCCACCTGTGTAGTGTGACATCTGAATACCAAATTCCTGTCAGAGACCAGCTATTGCCTAGTGCATTCTGTGTGCACACTATGCATATTGAAATTTAAAAAAACAATAGCTGTTAAATAATAAAAGAAGAATAGTGTGGCAGATGTAAGCCACTATTTCTTTATCCTCCCTGGTAAATTCCATCTCTCTTTCAATCAATCAGTCACAATGTTATGGCTGTTTCCGTCATTTTATAGAACCCATTTCAAGATTCCATCTGTCACTATCAAACATGTCCTTCACACCCCAACTCCGTCACTTCATTTCATACTCCACCAATAGGCTAGAGCCTCATCCCCTTAACTTTCAAATCTGTATATTTCCTAATCTATCTATTTTTTCATATCTTTTCTAAATACATTTCCCAACCATTGTAACCTAGATTGATGGACCACCTCATCTATCTCACCTATTCCAGAAATCCTGTATATCCTTATTTGATTTGACCTGTGCTCAGACAGTACCACCCCAGTCATTCACCTCACTATCCTCATCTCTGAGCTGCAAAAGTAGAGAACCCATTAAAACAGAGTGTAGAAAATAGTTACCTAAAAGTTGAGTAAGCCATGTAAGCCAATCCCTTCAGACCATAGCTTTATCCGGATTTAGGAGTATGAAGTGGACGTAACAGATTTTATCCATCACATCCTGAATAGGATGCTAGTCTATTGCTGTATACTTTCCAGTCTAAACTGTACCCATTTTCACCTGGATTGAGTGAAGCAACGGGGTTACATTTTCTTGCATAAGGAAAAAGCACATATACCGCCGGTGGGCCTCAAGCCCAGTAGCTCTTGGTCCATAGTCGAATACTCTGCTGTTAGGCTGCTGCATCTCATGTACCATGAATCAGGCACAAACTCAGAGAATGTTAAAAAACTCATGATCTAGACTTCTTTAAATAAGTGGTGGAGATATGCAGAAGAAGAGCATGAACAAGAACAAGAAACATGGAGGTGGAAGAAGGAGTAGTAGAAAAAGGAGGAGAAATGCGTGTATTATCATACATACTCCTTCATGATATTTTCATGCATTTTCATATCATTGAGCATTTTAAGTTTTACTGTTGCACATTCATACCCAGCTATCATTAAAGCAATGTTTGAGTGTGTTTTTTTGACGACCTCGTAAAATGTTCACTTTTGTTCATACTGTGCTTTTTCTAATGTTGTACTGCGCATGTAGTAATCTAGATCAGTGAATGCAACTTTATAGTTAAAGGCTGGTCTCTTTATGGTGAAAAAAATTTCTCAAGAAATTGCATTGAATGGAGATAACTTGATAATGAAAGCGAAAAGAAAAGTAATTATTCCCTCTCTTACTTTGTATTCTATACTGGTGGGGTATTAGAGCTCCAGAGAAATGTTATTATGCTCTCCTTCTAACTCAGATAAGCACCCCCTACCCCTCCAACCCCCAGACACACACCTTCTGGAGACCAGCCTTCAAATTCAAAGATTTGTTTTGTTATTATTGTCAAAAAATGTTCTTTTTTTTTCTTTTGATCCATGGTGTTATATATATATTATATATATATATATAAATGCTTTTACAAATTGTAGAAACAAAATTAATAATTTTATCAAATAAGACAAATCTTGTCTTCCAGATGTACATATTTTTCATCCCATAAACTACCGCAATCTAAGCAGCATCTTGTGAAGTGAGTAGATCATAATGAATAAATGGTATCAGAGCCATGTCATCTGGTCACAGACAACTGTTTGTAGAACAGACAAGGAAACCACTGGCTCTAAAACTCACCTACAAGATTCCTAGAGGTTCCCACATCATGATTTTATTGTGTGCTCTATTATAATTATATATTATATTACTATTATATTACTGTGAGACCTGATTTCTCTTATGTTGGGCCCCATACATTTGAGCTATCAGCTTCTAAAGGTGAAAAATCATTATCGAAGGTCTTTCTCAGGGTCTTTGATTATACTAAAACTTATAATATCATATCTTTGAGATTTTGTTTTTATTTTCTGCTTCAAAGCTCTAAAAATGAGTTTAAAAGCGATTCTAATGAGACACCCTAGATCTAGAGCTAACTTTTTAGAAATCGAAGCAATGGTGATTTCATCCTAAACTGACCCCCTCTTTAGTGGCCGATTGTAGATCTACACATTAATACTATACACCGTTCGAAAGGTCAAGGACTCTATTTTTTTTAATGCGTCATTTATTTTAGGCTAACTTTGAATTACAACCAATGAGAGAGTGAAAAATAATGTCAACAGCTTGGCAAAACGATTCGAGGGAATCCCCGTTTGTCATCGAATGAAACAAGCCCATTTTATTCTTATTCTTCATTACCTAGCCTGGATTCCGGCGGGTCTTTTAAATTATTAGTTCTATCTTAACAGATCTCTGAATGATTAGAAGTCATATGACATGAAAATTTGGCATCTATTATATACCTAGATTCTACACTAGAATCAAATCTAGTCTGTATGATCTAGATCTAGACATCTAGATTTAGTCTAGTCTAGATCTTATAATCTTACCACACATCTAGATCTAGTCTATTCTAGATAGATCTGGATTAAATCAGATGACAAAGTATTTGTTACTAGAATCTACGGACTTCAGAAGAACACCCATTAAAAAGTCGTAAAATTACTCGGCCTTCTCTGATCACGATTTTTTTCAACACTTTGCTTTCAAGAGTAGATGTCATTAAGAGGCTTTAGCTCGGTGATGGTAAAATCAATTTTAACATGTTTGGTATCATTGCAAAGTGTATAAAACAAGCTTCTGGTGATTTATATACCTCCATACACCCAAAATACGACTTAAGTGCTGATTAGAGAAATCATGTCACATATTAAAAATTGTTGTTCTACCATAGCGGTGGAAAAGTTAACTGTTTTAGCCAGATATACAGGAGGGGAAGTTATAGGAGAAACCCTTTATTGTGCAAGTTTATGCTAATGTGAGCTCATTCCTAATCTGTTATTTTAAGAATATATGTTTATATTGCTCCTGTGCTGTGCAATTTTGTGATTATCAGATTCAAACAGTATATGCCTTGGGAAAAACTTTTTTTTAAATAAAAAAAAATTGATACATTTACCCACAGTTATAATTTTGTTTATAATTCCCTTGCCATGATCCCATCTTGCCATACCAGTTTTTCTTTATCTGTCTCTTCTCTTTGTCCCTCCATTGTCCCTGTGTGCACAACTAGTCACCATATTTAGATTTTTAACTCACTGCTTACCGATGTCGCAACAGGTGGGATGAAATTTAGTTTTACATCTAATTGCCGATGTCGCAAGTGGTGCGATTTCAACTTGATAATTCGTTTCCAGCTAAAGGGGCGCAACAGTAGCGTCATCGGATACTGAAAAAGATTCTTTAGTTATTTCCCTTGAATTAGATCCATGTTTTGTTATGACATTCCTAGTAGTCGATTTGTTATGATTTTTTTCCTGGAATGACCACAAACCATCAAAGATGGCTAGATCTAGATCTAACCGGTGTAGAAACTCAGTAAGCCACTGATAAGCTTACATATAGACCTAGAATCTGCATCTCGCCGTCAACAACACCAATGTACACAATCTAGATCTAGGCTGTAAAATATGAAAATTTCTGTCAATTTTGAAAATTTCTTTTTAAAAAAGGACAAGAGATACAACCATTCTGTTTGCTTTGAAGCATACTTTATTATGTCATTTACAAATGCAGCAAATTTGCTGCATGTAACATAATACATTAGTTGCAATGAATTTTTTTTTAAATACCCCCGAAATGGCGGTCTCAGGGGCCAGTCCGCAGCTCTGTATGCAAGAATGAGTGAGTTAAGATAGTTAAGATAGGCAAAATCAATTTTGTATCTTGTTGGAGTTTTCCTTTTACCCACTCAAATAAAGCTTCGCCCAATTCTTGTTTTTTGAACTGTCGCTTTCTTTTCTGAGGTAGCTGTCCATTGGCAAAGCTTTCTTTCAAAGATTCCCGGGTATTGGAGATTCCTGAAACTGTTTTCGGTCAATACAAAAATTCTTTCCGATCTCTGTGAAGTTGACTTTCCCTGGTTTTTCGTGAGCAAGAAGTTGTCGTATATAGCCAATTTCTGTTTCTTGTTCAAGTCATGTCTCAGCATTTTTGCAGTTTCTTGTTGCAATCTTTTCACTGTGTTATAGAGATGTGAAGTGACTGACAATTGTACTCTCTACTGGTGATTTACTCGCCAACGTAACATTGGATTGAGATGATTTTTCAAGACCATGTGATTGGTCTATAACTCAATAACCGGACCAAAGATAAATAAATCAAAACCACGCAACCCATTGATGACTACCCGTTTCCATCGACGCGTAGGATTGCCAGCAGTTGCGTTGTTGACAGGCCATGTGTTTTACCTGTGCCTACATGGGATTGCCAGCACTTTTACGTCGACCCGTCATGTGTCTTACCTATGCTCAAGATCGCTCCATCTTGGTTACTTCAATTTGTTGGTGCTAGTGCACAGATGTGGTTAATCGTATGACCCTGTCTCGTTGTCCCATTATAAAGGTGTGAGAGTCTGTCAGGGCAATTATTTTTCATTGATCGTGTTACTATTCTACTGAAATGAGCAGGTCATAAGACAAAATCTAACTTTAAGAATCGCGTCATAAAAGGGGCAATTTATACAGGAAAAATCAGATATATTGAGATTGCAGGTTAAAAGGTGAAGCGAGTTAAAAGACGACGGGTTATTAGGCAGTAACCACTGTATCAATGGGTATACTTGGCAAATCCCATTACTGGCTGTCACACCTAATACCAACATACTCCATGACAAGAGACAGGTTCGAAGACATTCACATGACGATGCTGTACTGTGCCAAAACGGAAGTGGAAAGTATTGAAAAAATTCAACTTTTTATGGACGGCCTTCTTACTAACTTTAAGACAGCTTTCTACATGTTCCAAAATGTTTCAGTCGATGAAATGGTGGTGGGCTGGAAAGACAAGCTCAAATATCGCCAATGTAACTCCAGTAAGCCGATACAATTCCGCATCAAAATGTTCGATTTATGTGACAGTACCACTGGGTATACTTATAACCTACTGGGATATTTCAGTATTTACCAAAGAGTTTTACAACATAAAAGAATATAAGGTGATATCTAGCTTAAAGAATTCTTTCATCTGAGCTAAAGCTTCAAGGGAAAGAACAAATCAGGCAGTAAAGATAATACTAAAGAAAAATCATATGCATTCAAGAATCAAACTTACTTATTCTTTTTCAATTTCTTTTCCATAGATTTCTCTGTGGCCGATTTCTCCTTATCGTGAAGAGCTACCAACTTGTCCACTACAGTACAGTGTGCACGCTGCATTGTCGACCGCTCTTTCTGATGTCTGTGCTTTAGGGTCTCCAGGTCTTTCGACTGTTTCCTCAACAACTTGAAGTAAACCTTCTCAGACATCAGCTTTTCACGAGTAATAGGCTCAAAAATTAATTCTTCGGGACCTGGGAAAAGATTTGTAGTGAGATTGAATGTCAACTCTTTCTACTAAACCCCCTTATTCATCCGCATTTCCTGCATCTTTTTCTATGAAATGACCAGGACTCCAAGCAACAAACATGTATTGCAGCAAAACACAAAAAAATGAATGTATACCATGTTTTTTAAAATCACTGTCACATCGTGTTTTTCTCCACTCTTTCTGACCCTTGAAAAATACATTAACAATTTTTCGTTCTCCTGCTTTTCTAAGACAGAGGTACCCTAGATCATTCCTATCCATTCCTTTTCTGCAATTTTATCACTGTTGTAAACTCTTTCCTCTCACCTTTTCTCTCATCCTTCTTGGCCACAGCATTTTGATTGGGCTGGGTTACGCTGGTACTGGACGTCGTCATTTGACCATTGGATGGCTTGTTGGTCTTTATTTGTTGTCGACTGACAACTGGTACATCCGAAATATCCCGTTCATCAATGCCCATGTCTTTCATTGCCTTCTCTCTCTTTTCTGCTTGTGACATGGCTTGGATTGGTGCTGACAGGGCATCCACAAAGTCTAGAAAAGGGAGGCCAAACAGATGTTAATCTGTGTTTCAATACATAAAACGTGATGGAGCAGGGTGTTGGAGGTAACTGTACATCGCTTCATACAAGTATGGCAGTCTAGACATTCACAATGAGAAACCATTTATCTCTAGCCATTGCATCTACTTACAAGCCCCTAAATTTCTATCCATAGATAATACAATGTATATTAATCTGCAGTTATACAAGAAATTATATTTAAATGCAGGTGCACATATGTCATATTAGGGCACTATCCACAACTCAGTGCATCCCCTGGTGACAGATAGTGGGATGACCTTGAAATATGGACATTAGCTGTGTATAAAAACCCGCCTCAGTAAGCTGTCCCAGTCAAACTGATGGCAGTCGTGGAGGGTCAGGTGGATAAGCTAGTGGCACAGTTTATCCTATAAAGTGTCTTATGTGCCCAGTGCCAGGTGGATAAGAGAAGCCTTAAAACCTTAATGTCAAGGAAAGCTATTGAGGTCAAGGAGATGTACTGACATCAAGAAAAGGTATTGAGGTCAAGGTGAGGTATTGATGTCAAGGAAATGTATTGCAGTTAAGGTGAGGTGTTGATGTCAAGGAAAGGTATTGACGTCAAGGAAAAGTATTGATATCAAAGAAAGTTTTTTATATCAAGGAAAGGTATTGATGTCCAGGAGAGGCATTGGTGTCATAGAAGGTATTAAGGAATGGTATTAATGTTTGTTACAGAGAAGTATTGATATCAAGGAAGGTGTTGATGTCAAGGGAAAAAGGCTACGGTCTACTACAGCTCTCTTCAGTTCCCACGGGGGGACTTTTGGGAATAAGAAATCTAAAGTTTACTCCTTGAGAAATTAAAATCATTAAAATCATCCAAGACCCTAGGGGTAAATGGTTTGACAAAGTTTTGTCTATTTGGGATATTTTTTAGGGTGGTGGGGTCTAGTTTGAAGACACAGTTGTGAACTGGGTTGTTGGGGAGGGTGCTGACTTTAATGGCATACAGTAGGGCTACCTTTTTTCTTCTAAGGTGAAAGGGTGGCTCATATGCCTCAGCCTGGAGGCTCTCAACAGAAGAAGTGTGGAAAGCCCCCAGGGTGAGGAGAAGGCCTTGATTTTGAACCGGGTCCAACATTTTAAATTTGGGCCTGCTGGCTGAGCCATATATGTGACAGCTTTGAGCGGACAAGAGAACGATATAGGTGGAAGAGGTGCTCTGTGTTGCCTCCCCACTTTAGGTTGGATAGGACTTTTAGGACGTTTAAAGCACTCTGACACCGGAGACGGAGATCTTTAATGTGGGGAATAAAAGTTGGACACTTGTCGAAAATAACACAGAGGAAACAAGCCTGGTCTTTAAACGGTAGACGTTTTGCCTTCTGACAGAAATGTGGGGCGAAAACTTAAAAGCATTTTTGTCTGCCTATCTCTGCAGAAGACCCAGCTGTTTTTGTAAGTTGTCTCTCGATGGCATCAATCCTGGCATTAGACTTGCAGCACATCAGAAATCGTCAACGTACAAGGAACTGTGGATGTTTTTACTTAGTTCTTTGGAAATAGAATTTATTTTTATTTCAAATACAAGCGAGGAAAGGATGCTACCCTGAGGAACACCATCCTCCTGGTGGTGTGCATCAGATCAATTGGATCCGATACAGACTTTGAAAGAACGATCGTTAAAAAAATGTTCAATAAAAGATGGTGAGTGGCCTCTAAGGCCCAGGTCGTGCAGGTCCATCAGGATGCCGTGTTTCCATGTTGTGTCGAATGCCTTTTCTAGTTCGAAAAAGATGGCTACTACGTGTTGTTTGTTTATAAAGGCATCTTGGATGTATGTTTCGAGTTTGACCAGATGGTCCATGGTCGAGCGGGTCTTCTGAAAGCCACATTGAATGTTGGAGACTGAATTTGTGGTCCCAAGAAACTGCTTTAGGCGTTTATTGACCAGGTTCTCCATTAATTTACAGAAGCAGCTGGTCAGGGCTACGGGTCTGTAGTGTGATGGATTTGTGTGATCTTTGTGTGGTTTGGGGATGGGGATGACAGTGGCATGGTCCCAACTGTCCGGAAAAGTGTGTGTTTGCCAATAATGATTAAAAATGTCCAAAAGTACAAAAGTGTGTTTCTGTGGGGAGGTGTTTCAGAATTATGCTGTGTATAGCGTCAAGACCTGGCACTGTGTTGCTCAGGTCTGAAATGGCTGTGTATAATTCTTGGAGTGTGAATAGGCTATTTTATGTTCTTTTATTTAGGGATTCGAAATCAGGGGGAGTTCTTACTTGGAACTTTTTGATTTTGGATTTTTCGGTGTTGTTTTCGAACGAGGAATTTTTGGAAAATGTGGATACAATGCAGTTGGATATGTTTGTTTCGGCTTCAGCCATGGAACCATCTGGTCTTTAGACATGTTTGATGGAGTCAGTGTGTGTACCTTTAAGTTTTTTTAAATATCTTCCAAACATGATTAATTGGTGCCTGTGTGTTAATTTCTGATACAAATATTCAAAAAGAATTTAGTTTGGCATCTCTGATGGTCCTGCGCGGCAGGGCACGGGCCTTTTTAAAAAGGACTAAATCCTCAACAGATTTAGTGTTGACAAATTTCCTGTATGCTGTCTTTTTAGCCATCATTGCCTTTTGACACTCCTCGGAGAACCAGACTTTGTGTCTATGAGGTTTATTAGATATTTTGGGGATGTGTTTCTTCCGCTATGTGGAGTAAGTGAGAGTGGAACTGGTAATAATCAAGGGTGGAGGATGGGTTGAGAGACTGAGAGCATTCAATTCGGAAAGCATCCCAGTTTGCATTTTTAAAATTGAAATGCTGGGGTTTGGTGTTTGTTTGGGGCGTGTCTGGATTGATGATAATTGGGTTGATCCATGCGGGTCGTCCAGCACAGACCAGTGAAGATTTGGAGGGAGGGTGGGGTCACAAAGGGTGAGATCTATACAAGATTTTAAATGTGATTCGTTAATGTGGGTAGGGGAACCATTGTTCAGAAAACAGATGTGTTTCAAGAGGAAATCTACAATTTTGCATTTCTCCCCTGTGGAGTCTGATCCCCACAGGTGGCTATGACCATTAAAATCGCCTAAAATAATGAAGGGGGCTTGGAGTTTCAATGAGCGGAATTCAGTACCCTGGTTCATAGTTCTCACTTACTTCTTTGTCATTTTCCACTGTAACTTGTTGATAGCTTTGCAAGGAAATGGACCTGTGAGAGAAAAAAAAAGAGAAAAGGTTTACATCATTGATACATGGACAAATTATCTAAAGCAGAATCCATCTACTGGGAAACATAAAGCAATTTAAAACTCGTGTGGCTGTGCCTCACTGGCATAAAACAGTGAGGCTACATTTTTTTTTTTTTTTAAAAACGTAACTAAACCAAAACCAAACTTTCAGGAAAACAAAAGCCGAATCATCAGTAGTCTATATCATCCTGGCTGGATTCAGGAAGAGCATCCGGCCATAAAACCTTTGCTCCATAAGTAATGAGAAAGAGACTCTTGATAAGATATGCAGTGTCTCAGGTTAAGCCCCCGAAATCAAGGACGACAGCCACAATGGACTTGACAACTCAGTCATAAAATTGAAAATAATAATGCTAGACAAACTATCGACATTTGCTATATTAATTTTCAAAAAAAAACTACATGAATAAGGATAGCTTACCATATGGTGTGATAGCAGGTTCTTTGGGGTCTGCCGAGTTTGCTGCCTCCCAGATTATGTAACTGCCGTCATTGTGAGCACTGACAAACTCCTCCCCATTGCGGTGCCATGTAAGAGACTCCAATTGCTGTGTGGAAACAATTGATTGGTTATAAGAGAAATAAGAAACAGAAAGAAACAATAAAAAAGTTGATTTATAAACAATAAGATATCCTTATATGGTGTGTATTATCATCCAGTTCAAGACATTACCTGTGTGGCGTTAAAAGTGGTTTCTGCTGCATTGTTTTTAGAGTTCCACAAAACAATCAAGCCTCTATTGAAACCAATGAGAATCTGGAAAATAACAAAAATTCAAAGATTAATTGAATTTCAACTAGTAGGAAACATATACAAAGATGATGTAATTGGAAATTTTATCCACAATTAAAAATCACTAGTGTTTGGAATTAAAAAACATCTTTACACAACCCTAATTGAATTCATTTGATTTCAACACTCAATCCCATACTTATAAGATCAGTTTGGTCAACACATTTTAGAAAATAGTAAGTTTATGTGTCTGACAAGACCACCGGTACCAGAAGTTCATTGTAATGAACCACAATAGAAGATTGCTGGGACATGGAGGAACAGAGAAATAAACGCATATGTGCGACTTCGAATCAATTGCTGAAAGACAGACGTCTGTTCCATATTTAAAACCTGATGTTAGATTTGGATAAACATTGATAAAATTATGCATCAACAAAATCCCACTCCAACATACCATCATGTTATTCATTCTAATATTTAACTATAAATTTGTACCTGACCCATTATTGCTAAACCTGACACAATTTATGTATCAACATACTGCAAAATGTCACTTTATTTTTTCCCTATTATAAAAACAATGAGGAATGTATCTACAAACACAATGTGCCAGCCAAAAGTATAGCGACATTCTCACCTGCTCTGGCTTCACCGGGTTATTGGCAATGGCTTCAACAGCTCCTGGGTTCACTTTGAAGTCATCAGGTACACTGGGGAAACAAAACATGTTTGCCATTGTATAATAATTCGTGTCATCAGTTCTCAATCGAGAAGAAGGAAGTTTTCTCATTACATGGGAACAGCCACTAAAGTGGTATGACTGAAAAATTATTGAAATTTTACTACTGCATAAAATCATTACATTGTTAACTCTTGTAACTTAAAATTATGGATACAGGTTCTGGTGAACTAGGAAGTGTGGAAACACTACGTAGCACTGCAAAACCAATGGCTGGGAGTGTCAAAAAAAAAAAACCACCAGTCACTCACTGGCAGTAGCCGTATCCAATTGACTGCCAAAGTGACCAGATGGAGAAGCTAGTAGTTCATCCGTTGCTAGTAGAGAAGCGTACTTCCTACAATCATACACAAATTAAAAACTTAACAGAACAAATAACGATATAAGAAGTTTTTCTGGGAATCGGTGAGATAGTCATGGTTAAAATCTAGGTTAAAATGGTTGGGAGTTGTACTTAAAAAGATTAACAACGGCTGTATAAGGAAATATGCACAACTTCAAAGTTGAAGGCGACGAGGCCTAGACAGAGACCTAAATTGACTTGAAACAAAATGCAAGAGTGGGATATGAGGCAAAGTGCCGAGGGTGTGGTGGACAGGATAGATGGCATGGGAAAAAAGCTAAAAAATTTTGATTGTTTCAATGAATTATAAAATAGAATTTCATTCAAACAAAAGGTCCTGATTAATGAAATAGCGATATCCCGATTGAATAGAAGAAACAAGCATGTGTTCGGTTTACACCAAACCTAGACGCATGTATAAACATGTGCATTCCTTTGACCGCTATATCCAGATATTTATCTATTCGATTAACAGGGTGTCAAGACATATTAACACCTATGACGCATGCATTTGGGGGCAATAGATTCCCTGTCGAAGTAAGATCACTAGAGACTTGCTTCCGGCTACAGGCGATGCAGATGGCTCAGATCCATGCCTAGCATACAATCTTTAAAAAAGCCCGCAGTCGAATTCTAGCCACCTGTTTTTAACACATTCCAACAAGTGATGACTAATTTTTAACTGTATTATATAAGACTACTTTTCTTCACATCAAGTTCCTTGTAGTTATGTCTAATCTTCCCTTCTCTTACCCTCAATAAATCTTGATAGATGTAAGGTACCAGAAAAATCACGTCCCTATTTACTCCTGTTCATTTCTACCTAAGATATTCTGCATATCATAACATGATTATTCATCACTGTATTTCCTTTCACAATGATGGTCTTCAACCACCTGTCTAGTGAATGGTCAGCTTCAGACAGCCCTTGCTTCAGTCACTCCCAGGTCTGCGCCATAGCAAGTCAGGAGGCTTGAGACTCTTGCACTATCTTACAACACATGACCTGTGTTACATATGCTATTATTACTTTATACAAAGGAGCGGTGAGCCATGGTCGGCAGCCTAAAGAGATTATCTCTACACCGACCAAAGGTGTTGTGCTATGCAATGTAACATCTGGAGCGATGGCGCATCTTTAGCGCTCTGTAATTCATCGATGGATCAGACCCTAGTTTGAGTTGCATCTACCCATTACAATAGAGTGCACCCTTCTGTATCGAGCGAAGATGGGCATTGTAGTATGAATTAGAGTTTTGAGTTGAGTTAAAGTTTTGTCACTTGCAACACAAACAGGTTATTTAAGTGACAGAATGTATCTTCAACTCTCAAAGCACACTGAAAACACAATC
>JAUEKS010044303.1:0-15833 GCA_031762815.1 Tylodina fungina
TTTCATCATAACCACTCCTGGTTAACACATCACATACACAGTGCTCCTAACAACAACACCAGCCCGTTCCTTGAACGAGTAATCATGCTTGTATATAATAATATATTGTTATTCACTTTGAATGCTTTCACCATTTGATCTAATGTTCTATAGAGAGACTTACCGGCACACTTCATGAAAGTTACAGGAGATCCGGCCGGTGCATACACAATGACTGGAGCATCTATATTATAATTGTCACCTGCATCTGCCAACGGCTGTGAAAATGTTTTATAAAAGATAATTAACATAGAGAGATGCTGCCCAGTATCTCTTTAATGGTAAACACATTGTCTTTTTTTTTACTAGTAATCTAGGCAGACGGAGATGCAGATGGAACAAGAAAAGAGCCAGTAGGCTATTGTGATATCTATGGTTGAGATTTGCAGTGTCTAGTCAGATTGTAAGCTATCTTAGGGATGGAATTTAATAATATGATTCTTAATCACTGTAATATCAGTGATCATGCATACAAATGTGTTATTAAGTAAGGTTTTAGATGGGAATGATATTAGATACTAAATTATGATAGGAATATTAATATTAGATACTAAATTATATAAAGACAATGCTATATTATGATGATCATTAGGATTACTTGAGCAGACTTTATTATTTTTACTTATAACGATATGGAAATGACATCTAAGCACCACTAACCTTTATAACAAATATGCTGCCAGATGGTATAATTGTTGACAAATCAGCTTCAGTGTCACCGTTAAAGACAAGAACAATACGTATCTCATCTTCAACATTGAGCATGTATGTAACAACATTGCCAAGTGCATCTGTGAAAAAGAAACCAGAATCTCAACCAACATCAGGAAATGGTAATGAAATCGAGTAGAGACAACCAATCAATGTATTAAGCAAAAAGTGTTTGTTGAAGCATTCTGTACCAATATCGTAATACAAAAATAATCAACTCTTTATCGCTCTGGTTAGATTGTTCTGGCCAGAAATATTCGTGTTACAGAATAATCTGCCTAGTGAAGTTTGTATGTGCTACACATGTTTGTCTGGTAGAATAGGGAGGGAATTAGTCACAAATGTGTCCAGGATCTGTAAAGCACTATTAACATCATATAGGTAAAGTACTATAATATACAGAATTGAAAGTACACATTGTATTATGTCATCTTATGAAGATGCATAATGGAGAGATAACAATAATGCTATGTTTAGCAAAGTAGCACCCTGCAGTGTAATTTGGGAATTTAGCATATTTGTGAAAAAAAAACAATGCATCTGGAATCGAGTTCAAAAACTGAATCTGCTTTGCTCTCACTTTTGTGCATCAAGCTTAAGATGAAGTATCCTACTCACCTCCCACAGTTTCTATCACCGTGGCCAGTGCGGGTTCATCAGTAGAATCTGAAGTGAAGGATGAATAAGTCAAACAGTGTCACTTACACTCTGTTACAACTATGTACGGACACATTGTAGCACTGGTCACTTTACATATCGAGATCTAGTTTATTAAAATGGGAAGCATCATGTGCCAAACAAGTATTTTCCTTTTTAAGTAACTCATGTTTGTACTTCATAAAACAGATCAGAAAAAGACTAAAAGGACTACACATAAAAATTACATACCAACATCAACGATCGCAGCATACTTTTCAGAGGGAGATATGTTATCCTGAAATTAAAAAGAACTCCCTCTTATTCATATTTCAAACAATCCAAATATCTACGTATCGAAAATCTCAACAGATTTGGTACAATGGATTTGTGTTAAAGCACAGGGATAATAATAATAATAATAATAATAATAATAATAATAATAATAATAATAATAATAATAATAATAATAATAGATTACATCTACATAGCGCTCTATCCCATAAAATATACAAGCTTTGAGCACTTTACATAAACACAACCATAGAGTACACGTAACATAAAATATACATAGTTGTTTCAATGATAATGACAGGTAATGTTATAAATTCAATCACAAAGTGTGAACAAATATGTTTTAAGACAGTTTTTAAGCGTTAAAACATTTTCTGACTCTCTTAGATCTTGCGCGAGAGAGTTCCAAATTTTGGGACCAATTAACGAAAAAGATCCTTCATCAAGTGATTTCACTTTCATAGCTGGTATTTTCAAATTTGATGTGTCAGATGATGATCGTAGCTGTCGTGATGGAACATATGGAGTAAATAGCTCAGTTAAATATGATGGGCTGATGTTGTTCACACATCTATAACAGATGGTAGATAGTTTGTAATTAATCTGTTTTGCAACTGGTAGCAAGGTCCATATTATCATTATTATCCAAGATATTATCTTCTGGATACTCGACACACAAATACTCTAAATGGCTGATTATCTTCCTTACCACATTCTGAAGTGGAAGCAGAATTGATGCGTCATCGGGTGCTTCAACGTTTGCTACTATGTCTGATGCTCCATTTGGAGACACCAAATACAAGCTGAACTCATTTTCATCTTCTGTGTACTTGGGTCCTTGTTCAAGGGCGGTATCAGGCACCATGTAGGTTTGACATGGTGATCCAGGAGTTACTGAAGAATAAACAAAACTCATCCATTGATTATATATTATGAATTGTCAGGTTATATTTCTGTAATCAACCTATATTGTAGATAGAATGAAGAGCTGAGAAATAACCACTTTGTTCCTTCATTGTTTTCCCTTATTAACTGTCATGGGATTTTATTGCAGTCTTTATGAGGGTTTCCTTTTGCAGCTTGGTATCCTACATTACTGTGAAGATATGTAGCACATAATTCCCATAACTAAATTGTGACACATGATAAATATAGAGAATGTGTTTTAATATTGCAATACTCATAGAGAGCATAAACAATGTGAATTTTAACTTTCTGTAGAGAGATGAGACAAGATAAATCGGTTCTGAAATACATAATTCAAAGGAAACATTTCTTTCAGCCCACCCCTCTTCCTCAAACAGACACCACCCCACGAGCCCCCACCCTCATCCAAACCAACACTTCCTCTGGTAATGGGCATTCTCTGACATTAACGGCAGCAGAAATTATGTGTGTAAAGATAATTGGAGCAAACATAGTGCCAGGAATCAAATAAAAATGTAATTGATTAATTACAATAAGTCAGAAACATATTGAGGTAAGACGCATTCCAATGTAAAACTATACAAACTATGACATTAAGGAAAATAGAAAATACTGTTCACATTTTACTATAAAAAGTGCTCAACGATATAAATCGGAAGTATTATGCTCAACTGTCAAAGGTGGTCCTTGTAGATTTGGGATATAAGGATGGCAATGATGCCAGTCTAGATATGTTCACACTGTGTGTACTACATGTGCATGGCAAAGAGGTATCACTTCAATTGCACAAAACAATCGCAAAAATGCGATGAGTACAAGCCGTAAATAACTTCAATACCTGGAGCTTGGAGATCCTGTTATTGACAATGGATACATCGTATTAGGTGTAACAGTATGTAATGCTCCTGCTGGCATTGATACAACCATATATACAATAAATAATATTCAAAACCATGAAAGAGATCTTTACACTCAGTGTAAAGTATCATCACTTTCACATTTCAATGTTATGTAATTTTTGAATATTGGACATGCCAAATTGACTGTGAGCGGAAGCGATAAAGCAACCTAATTACCGGGTGATCCTGGTGAACCTGGGGATCCTGGTGACCCTGGTGATCCCGGTGATCCTGGTGACCCTGGTGAGCTTGGAGAACCTGGTGATCCTGGTGATCCTGGTGACCCTGGTGATCCTGGTGTGCTAGGAGAACCTGGTGACCCTGGTGATCCTGGTGACCCTGGTGATCCTGGTGAGCTTGGAGAACCTGGTGACCCTGGTGATCCTGGTGAGCTTGGAGAACCTGGTGATCCTGGTGATCCTGGTGACCCTGGTGATCCTGGTGAGCTTGGAGAACCTGGTGATCCTGGTGACCCTGGTGATCCTGGTGTGCTTGGAGATCCTTGAGAACAAGATATAATTTCTCCAATTATAAAATCCAATATTATAATAGTCATAATTCTGTCATGTAAATAATATAATTATGATAGTTTGGTATATATTAATACAGTGCCCATTATATGCATATTGTGTAAACGTATATCGGACCAATAGTACACAATAGCAAATAACTTGAATACCTGGTGATCCTGGAGAACTAGGAGATCCAGGTGAGCCTGGTGAACCTGGAGATCCTGGTGATCCTGGCGAGCTCGGAGAACCTGGTGAACCTGGTGATCCTGGTGACCCTGGTGAACCGGGAGAGCTTGGAGACCCGGGTGAACCTGGTGATCCTGGTGACCCTGGTGATCCAGGAGAGCTTGGAGAACCTGGTGAACCTGGTGATCCTGGTGAACCTGGTGAACCTGGTGAACCTGGTGAGCTTGGAGATCCTTGAGAACATGGTAAAATATCTCCAATTATAAAATGGATAATAAAATAGTCAAGCTTCTGTCAAGTAAATAATATAATTACAATAGCTTTGTATATATATCAAGGCTGTGGCCATATATGCATATTTTAAGAAGGTATAACATGTCAATAGTACACAAAAGCAAATAACTTGAATACCTGGTGATCCTGGAGAACTAGGAGAACCTGGTGATCCCGGCGATCCTGGTGAGCTTGGAGATCCTGGTGATCCTGGAGATCCTGGTGATCCTGGAGAACCTGGTGAGCTTGGAGATCCTGATATTGTCAAGAGATACACGCTTTTAAATGTTTCAGTAAGAAATATTTCTGCTGGTGTCAATACCACCATTTATGCAAATAACATGCAAATAACATCAAATATTATGTATTATGTTCATACTCAGCTTGGATTGAATTTACTATCAGATTTCAGCACCATGGAAAGCACTTCAACAGACCAGGTAGACTGTGAGTGATAACAGTGAAGTAACTTGAATACCCAGTGATCCAGGTGACCCTAGTAATCCTGGTGACCCTGGTAAGCCAGGGAAACTTGGAGAACCTGGAGACCCTGGTGAAACCGGTGATCCAGAAGAACTTGGAGAACCTGGTGATCCGGGAGAACTTGGAGACCGCCGTGAATCTGGTGATCTAGGAGAACTTGGAGAACTTGGTGTCCCTAGTGAATCTGGTGATCCTGGTGACCCTGGTGATCCAGAAAAACTTGGAGAACCTGGTGAACTTGGTGAACCTGGTGATCCTCATGATTCTGGAGAACCTGTTGTACTTGGAGCACTTGGAGACCCTCATGACCTTGGTTAACCTGGTGATCCTGATATCCCTGGTGATCCTGGTGAACTTGGAGAACCTGGAGAACCTGGTGAACCTGGTGATCCAGGTAAACCTGGTGAACTTGGAGATCCTGCTATTATTAACAGATACAAGCCTTCGAGTGTTTTAGTATGAAGAGTTTCAGCTGACATCAATTTGACCATTTATGTAATGGAAATCCAAAAGACATAGTAAGTTATGCTTACACGCAGTGTAGAATAAATTTACTCCCAGCTTTCGGTGCTAAGAAAACTTTATGCATGTTAACAGTTGATGTTAACTGAGATTCATAACAGTGAAGTAACTTGAATACCTGGTGATCCAGGTGACCCTGGTGATCCGGGAGAACTTGGAGAACCTGGTGACCCTGGTGATCCCGGGGAGCTTGGAGATCCTGATATTATTAACATATCCATGCTTTAAGTGTTTCAATATGAAATGTTGCAGCTGGCATGAATATGACAAGTAATTTATACTAACAGAATACACATCATCACAAGTTATGGTTACATGCAGAGTAGAATAAATATACTTTCTGATTTCAATGCAAAGAAAACTGTATGCAGTTTAACACATTATGTCAACTGTGACTGATAACAGTGAAGTGATTTGAATACCTGGAGATCCAGGTGACCCTGGTGATCCTGGAGAACTTGGAGAACCTGGTGATCCTGGTGACCCTGGTGATCCTGGTGACCCAGGTGATCCTGGTGAGCTTGGAGATCCTGGTGACCCTGGTGAACCTGGTGAGCCAGGTGATCCTGGTGACCCTGGTGATCCAGGAGAACTTGGAGATCCTGGTGAACCTGGTGAGCCAGGTGATCCTGGTGAACTTGGTGATCCTGGTGATCCTGGTGACCCAGGTGATCCTGGTGAGCTTGGAGATCCTGATATTATAAACAGATACATGCTTTAAGAATGTCAATATGACATGTGTCAGCTGGCATGAATACATTGAATTTATACTAACAGAACACACACACATCATCGCAAGTTATTATTACACATAGAGTAATATACATTCACTTTTCAGTTTCAATGCAAACCAAATTGTATGTAATTTATCAGATTATGTCAACTGTGAGTGATAATAGTACAGTTATTTGAATAGGAGAACCTGGTGATCCTGGAGAACTTGGAGAACCTGGTGATCCTGGTGATCCTGGTGATCCTGGAGAACTTGGAGAACCTGGTGAACCTGGTGATCCTGGTGAACCTGGTGACCCTGGTGATCCCGGTGAGCTTGGAGATCCTGGTATTATTAATAGATACATGCTTTAATAGATACATGTTTCAAAATGAATTTTACATGTTTCAGCTGGCATGAACAAAATATGTATAACATCATAAGTAATGCTTACACTTAGTGGAAAATACATTTACTACCTGATTTCTATGCTAAGGAAACCTATGTGATTCAACACGTTATTTCTACTGCAAATGATAAAAGTGAAGTAATTTGCATATCCGGCGATCCAGGTGACCCTGGTGATCTGGGTGTACTTGGAGAACGTGATAAACCTGGTGATCCTGGTGAGTATGAAAGGTTTCTGGTGGTAATATGTAAGTTATGTTTATACTCAATGGAGATTAACCTCATTGCCACATTTAAATGTCATTACAAGCTTATATAATTTAGACACATCATATAAATTGTAAGTGGTAACGGTGAGGTATTTTGAATACCTGGTGATCCAGGTGATCCTGGAGAACTTGGAGAACCTGGTGATCCTGGAGACCCTGGTGAACCTGGAGAACCTGGGGATCCGGGGGATCCTGGAGAACTTGGAGATCCCGGGGAACTTGGAGACCCTGGTGAACCTGGTGATCCTGGCGACCCTGGTGATCCTGGTGATCCTGGTGAACTTGGTGAACCTGGTGATCCCGGTGAGCTTGGAGATCCTGGTATTATTAACAGATACATGTATATGCTGCAGTTGTTACAATATGACATGTTTAAGCGAGTTTGAATACAACCGCATATACATATTATAAAATATGCATAACATCGTAATTATGTTTACACTTAGTAGGGAATAAAATTGTTACCTGTTTTCAATGCTAAGAAAACTACATAATTTATCAGTCTATTTGTACTGTGAGTGATAACAGTGAAGTAATTTGAATACCTGGTGACCCTGGCGACCCTGGGGATCCTGGTGATCCTGGTGAGCCTGGTGATCCGGGGGAGCCTGGAGAGCCTGGTGAACTTGGTGATCCGGGAGAACTTGGAGACCCTGGTGAACCTGGTGATCCTGGTGAACTTGGAGAACCTGGTGAACCTGGTGAACCCGGGGAGCCTGGTGATCCTGGTGATCCTGGTGAACTTGGTGAACCAGGAGTACTTGGAGAACCTGGTGACCCTGGCGAACCTGGTGAACCTGGTGAACCTGGTGATCCTGGTGATCCAGGTGATCCAGGAGAACTTGGAGAGCCTGGTGAACCTGGAGATCCTGGTGATCCAGGTGACCCAGGTGATCCAGGTGAGCTTGGAGATCCTTGTATTATTAACAGATACATGCTATAATACGTTATGTTTGAGCTGGTATGAACACAATAACTTATACAGATTATAAAATATGCATAACCTTGATATTATGATTACACTTATTGGAGAATATATTTACTGCCAATTTTCAATGCTAAGAAAACTCTACATAATTTATCAGTACATTTTTAATGTGAATGATAGCAGTGAAGTAATTTGAATACCTGGAGATCCAGGTGACCCTGGTGATCCTGGTGAACTTGGAGATCCCGGAGTACTAGGAGAACCTGGCGACCCTGGTGAACCTGGTGATCCAGGTGAGCCTGGTGATCCTGGTGAACCTGGTGATCCTGGAGAACTTGGTGACCCTGGTGACCCCGGTGAGCCTGGCGAACCTGGTGATCCTGGAGAACTTGGTGACCCTGGTGAACCTGGGGAGCCTGGAGAGCCTGGAGAGCCTGGTGAAGCTGGAGAACTTGGAGAACCTGGTGAACCTGGTGAACCTGGTGAGCCTGGTGAGCCTGGTGATCCTGGAGTACTTGGAGAACCTGGTGATCCTGGTGATCGTGGCGAGTTTGGAGATCATGATATTTTTTTAACAGATACTTGCTTTTAAGTGTTTCTGTATGGATTGTTTCTTCTGGCATCAATGCAATTATTTATACAAATGAAGTTCATATATAAGTTATGGCTACACTCATTGTAGAATAATACATTTACTATAAGTTTTCTATGCTAAGAAAACTCTATGTAATTTAATAGATCATGTCAACTGTGAGTGGTGACAGCGAAATAACTTAAATACCTGGTGATCCAGGTGACCCTGGTGATCCGGGAGAACTTGGAGAACCTGGTGATCCTGGAGAATATGAAATGTTTCTGGCATTAATAATATGACCATTTATACGAATAAAATAGACATACTATTGCACGTTATGTTATAACTCAGTGTAGATTAACATCATTGCCACATTTCAATGTTTTAAAAGCCAACATAATTTAACACATCACATGGAATTTAAAAGTGTTAATGGTGAAGTATCTTGAACACCTGGCGATCCAGGTGACCCTGGTGATCCTGGTGAACTAGGAGATCCTGGAGAACTTGGAGACCCCGGTGAACCTGGAGAACCTGGTGATCCTGGAGATCCTGGAGTACTTGGAGATCCTGGTGATCCTGGAGACCCTGGTGATCCTGGTGATCCTGGTGAACTTGGAGATCCTGGAGAACCTGGTGATCCTGGAGATCCTGGTGAACTTGGAGATCCTGGAGAACCTGGGGAGATGCTTCCGATTATATAATCCATTTCAAAACAGTCAACAATGGTGCTGGTAGATTTCTGCTGTAAGTATGATTGTGATGACCGTTTTGCATTGTTGTACATATACTTCGTTAAAGTATATTGCGTCAATGATTAACAGCAGCAAATAACAGTATATGGGGATCCTGGAGAACTTGGCGATCCTGGTGACCCTGGTGATCCTGGTGATCCTGGTGACCCTGGCGATCCTGGTGAGCTTGGAGATCCTGATATTGCAAATGACACATGTCTTAAGTGTTACAATATGAAATGTTTCTGTCGCCATCGATACGACCATTCACACATTATCAAAATAAATGCACATAACGTTAAAAGTTATGTTTAACTGATTAAAGCTGGGTCATTTTCCAAAACTTAGAACATTCACAGAACGGTGGTGTATGTGGTATGGTCTTCAGATATGAAAGTTAGCTGTGAATAAATGCTTGCTCGAATAACAACTTGCAGACCAACCTGCGACAGTCATGGTGAACATGTGGCACAGTTCATTCTATAAATTGCGTTATGTGAAGGAAATGTTGGGAGGTGCATAACAACTTTTCATTGTCCTCTCTCCCTGCTATGAGTTATATAACTTTTCAGGCAGCGGAGGGTTCTGGTGAGCACATGCTGGCGCAGATCCCAAGTCTGGAAAATGGGAGGGTTGGTGCTAGGAAAAGCATCCGATCATAAAAGTTGTGCCATAACCGCAGTGAATCAATACAGGATGAAAAAGAAGGGATACCGGTTTGGAAGTAGAAAGAAAGAAATCCAGAGATGAAAAATGGAAAAACCATAGGGCCAAATAATATACCAGCTGAGCTATGGAAATGCTTTGGAGATGAGACAGTGGAGCTCCTCACAAATTTTTAATAATATACTTGAGAAAGGAAAAATCACTGAGGAATGAAGCATTAGTATCTTGGTACTGATCTACAAGAGGAAGAGGGACATACATGACTGCAGCAGCTATAGAGGCATTAAGCTGATTAGCCACACAATGAAGATTTGTTAAGGTGTAGCCATTCGGCTCATAGCTTATCGCGGTTTCCGTAGTATGAAGCGGACAGTGACAAATTGTATCCATCACTTTCTGGATAGGTTGCTAGTCTATCGCAGAATACTTTCCCAGCCGAAGATGTACCCATTTCCACCTGGGTTGAGTGAAGCAATAATGATAAATTTTCTTGCTTAAGGAAAACACATATGCCGTTGGTGGGCTTCGAACCCGGTACCTCTCGATCCGCAATCCAGAGCTCTATCCGCTCAGCCACAACGCCTCCATTGTTAAGGTGTGATAGAGAAGAATTTACAGTGTGCAAAGAGCAGTTTGGCTTTAGACCAAACAGGTCCACAATATATGCAATAGTTGTTGTTGGGTTGACACAGGAAAAATATAAAGGAAAACAGAACTTCATTGCATTTTAATCGACCTCAAAAAGGCCCAATACTGAGCCCATAGAGAGGAAGTGAAAAACTGCATGAGAGAAAAATGGGTGTCCACAATATAAGTTAAATTTAATACAAGACTTGTACATAGTGAAAGAGTAGTCATAACCATAACAGAAACTACAAAACTATTCAACGCAGCAGTTGGGCTACATCAATGTTGAAACTATCCTTTCCTACGCTAGTGGTAGACAGCTGAAGGAACAAGTGAGACGAGAGGATCCTTAGAACATTTGCAGAAAACGTAGTACTGATCAATAAAGAGAAGGGAAAGGCAGAAGAGGAATTGGAAAACTGGCATGAAACATTATAGAAAAGGGGAATGAAGGACAGAAAAACTAAAATAAAGTACAATTGCATCAACAAAATGACGGAGCACCAGCAAACGAGACAGCAGTACCAGGAAGTGCCAAAGAAAGCAATTAGAGCTGTATAGAATGATGGAGAAAGAAGTCAAGATGTGCATCCGGGTTGGGGCGATTGAATGGAGAAAAGTAACAGGACTGCCGTGCGATACAAAGGTGCTTGTGATGTGAAGGGCAATGCATAACAACATATCATGTCGAAATGAAAGAGGTAACGTGGAAATAACTTGAACACCCGGTGAACCAGGTGAACCAGGTGAACCAGGTGATCCCGGAGTGCTTGGAGAACCTGGTGATCCTGGTGAACCTGGAGAGCCTGGGGAAACCTGGCGACCCAGGCGATCCTGGTGACCCTGGTGAGCTTAGAGATCCCCGAGACCTTGGAGAACCTGGAGAACCGGGTGATCTTGGTGGCCCTGGGGATTCTGGTGAACCTGGTGAACTTGGAGAACCTGGTGATCCTGTGTCCCTGGAGACCCCGGTGATCCAGGTTATCCGGGTGATTCTGGGGAGTTAGGAGATCCCCGAGAACTTGGGAGAACCTGGAGAATCGGGTGATTCTGGTGACCCTGGCGATCCTGATGTTGTCAACCCAGCAAGCTCCTATGTGTTGTAGTATGACCTCAATACTACAATTTATATGAATGAAAGAGCATAGGAGATTGTAAATATTTATACATAGAATGTAGAATAAGTCTACTATCATATTTCAACATATCTGTGAATTCCAAGAGTAAAGTAACCTGACTACCTGGTGATCCAGGTGATCCTGGTGAGCTTGGAGATCCTGGTGATCCTGGTGAACTTGGTGACCCAGGTGATCCTGGAGACCCTGGTGATCCTGGTGAACTTGGGGATCCTGGAGAACCTGGTGATCCTGGAGACCCTGGTGATCCTGGTGAACTAGGTGATCCAGGAGAACCTGGTGATCCTGGAGACCCTGGTGATCCTGGTGAACTTGGGGATCCTGGAGAACCTGGTGATATACAGCCAATTACATAGTCGAAAAAAATAATAAAAAGTGGCGAGAGTGATGACAATTTAACGTATGTTTAAATTGTGTGCGTTGTATGCATTCATGACATGGGTAGTTGGCATAATTGATATGAAGCAGCAAATATCATGAATACCTGGTGATCCAGGTGATCCTGGCGATCCTGGAGAGCTTGGAGATCCTGGAGTACTTGGAGAACCTGGTGATCCTGGTGATCCTGGGGAGCCTGGTGATCCCGGGGAGCCTGGAGATCCTAGTATTGTCATTGGATACATGATCTTAAGTATTACAGTATAAAAGTGTTCCACTGATGTCATCATGATTGTATATAATACATATTAGTAAATAAAACCTTGTACCTAAAGCGTAAATTTGGTGCATAGTACCTGTACCGTCATATATAGCCTTAATGAAAGTCTATGTTGTACATCTCGTATCAACTATGAATGCAAGAAATAATGTAACATAATTACCTGGTGATCCTGGTGATCCAGGAGAACTTGGCGATCCTGGCGATCCCGGTGACCCTGGCGACCCTGGTGAGCTTGGAGATCCTGATGTTGTAAATAGATACATAATCATGAGTTTTATAGCATGAAATGTTTCTTGTGGTTTAATGCGACCACAATACATGGGACATTGTAGGCAAGGTTTACGGTAAGTGTAGAATAACTTTACTGTCATAATTCAATACTATGGAGAGTACATAACTTGAACATATCATGTCCTTTGTGAGTGGTAATTGTGTAGAGTAACATGATCACCTGGTGATCCTGGAGTACCCGGAGAACCTGGTGATCCTGGAGATCCTGGTGATCCTGGTGAACTTGGGGATCCTGGTGAACCTGGTGATCCTGGAGAACCTGGTGATCCTGGTGAACTTGGAGATCCTGGAGAACCTGGTGATCCTGGAGAACCTGGTGATCCTGGTGAACTTGGGGATCCTGGAGAACCTGGTGATCCTGGAGATCCTGGTGAGCTTGGAGATCCAGGAGTGCCTGGAGAACCTGGTGATCCTGGGGAACCTGGTGACCCTGGAGACCCTGGTGAACTTGGAGATCCTGGGGAACCTGGTGACCCTGGTGATCCTGGTGAACTTGGGGATCCTGGAGAACCAGGTGATCCTGGAGACCCTGGTGATCCTGGTGAACTTGGAGATCCTGGAGAACCGGGTGATATACCACCAATTATATAATCAATAACAATAATGTAAACCAATAGTATTGATGATCATTAAATGTATGTTTACACCGTGTAGATTATATGCATAAATGACAAGGGTAATTTGCATCATTGATATGAAGCAGCACATCTCTTGTATACGTGGTGATCCTGGTGATCGTGGTCATCCTGGTGATCCTGGTGACCCTGGTGATCCTGGTGAACTAGGAGACCCAGGGGATCCTGGTGATCCCGGAGAGCTTGGAGATCCTAGTATTGACATTGGAAACATTTGTTCTTAAGTATTACAGTATAAAATTATTATACCATTAATGTGATTATGACTATTATTCAACTTATATCAAACAAATGCTTTTTACGTCATGGATAAACTTGGTGTAGAGCACATTTAGCGTCATATTTACAAATAAAGAAAGCCTATGTTGTACAGCATTTCTAGCCAGTTATGGTTGCTAGTTTTTAAGTAACTTGATATTACCTGGTGATCCAGGTGACCCTGGTGATCCGGGCGAACTTGGTGATCCTGGTGATCCTGGTGACCCTGGTGATCCTGGAGACCCTGGTGATCCTGGGGAACTTGGTGATCCAGGAGTACCTGGTGATCCAGGAGACCCTGGAGATCCTGGTGAACTTGGAGATCCAGGAGTACCTGGAGAACCTGGCGATCCCGGAGAACCTGGTGATCCTGGCGACCCTGGGGAACTTGGTGATCCTGGAGACCCTGGTGATCCAGGAGACCCTGGTGATCCCGGTGAAGACGGTGATCCAGGAGAACCTGGTGATCCAGGAGACCCTGGTGATCCCGGTGAACTTGGAGATCCTGGAGAACCTGGTGATCCTGGCGAGCTTGGGGATCCCGGAGATCCTGGTGATCCTGGTGACCCTGGAGATCCTGGTGAGCTTGGAGATCCCGGAGTACCCGGGGATCCTGGGGATCCTGGAGACCCTGGTGATCCTGGTGAACTTGGCGACCCTGGAGACCCTGGTGATCCTGGTGAACTTGGTGATCCTGGAGAACCAGGCGAACCTGGAGACCCTGGTGATCCTGGTGAAGACGGTGATCCAGGAGAACCTGGTGATCCAGGAGACCCTGGTGATCCTGGTGAACTAGGGGATCCTGGAGAACCTGGAGACCCTGGCGATCCTGGTGATCCTGGAGATCCTGGTGAACTAGGGGATCCCGGAGAACCTGGTGACCCTGGTGAACTTGGAGATCCTGGCGAACCTGGTGATCCTGGCGATGCTGGAGATCCTGGTGATCCTGGAGAACCTGGTGATCCTGGAGACCCCGGTGATCCTGGTGAACTTGGTGATCCTGGGGAACCAGGTGATCCTGGAGATCCTGGTGATCCTGGTGAACTTGGAGATCCTGGAGAACCTGGTGATATACGACCAATCATATAATCAATAAAAAGAACATGAAGGCATGATAAAGATGATCCTGTAATGTATGTCTACACCACGTAAGTTGTATGCATACATGACAAGGGTAAACTATATCATTGATACGAGGAAGCAAATGTCTTGGATACCTGGTGATCCTGGTGATCCTGGTGAACCTGGTGATCCTGGAGTACTTGGTGAACCTGGTGATCCTGGTGACCCTGGTGATCCTGGTGATCCCGGAGAGCTTGGGGATCCTAATATTGACATTGGATACATGTTCTAAGTCTTACGGTATGAAATTATTCCAATAATGCCATAATGACTATTTGTTCAACTTATATGAAACAAAATCTCTTACTTCATGGGTACAGTTGGTGTAGAGTAAATTACATTATTGTAATATTTACTAGTATTGAAAGCCTATGTTGTACAACATCTCTTATCATTAATATTTTGCTAGTTATAAAGGTACTAGATATTACCTGGTGATCCAGGTGACCCTGGTGACCCGGGAGAACTTGGCGATCCTGGTGATCCTGGTGACCCTGGTGACCCTGGAGACCCAGGAGATCCTGGTGAGCTCGGAGATCCTGATATTGTCAATAAATACATATTCATGAGTGATACAGGATATCATGTTTCTGGTGGCCTAAATACTACGATTTATACACATCTTAATACATAGAACATTGCTGGTAATATTTACACTGCATGTACAAAAAGTTTACTGTCACAAGTCGATATTATGGAAAATCTATGTAAGTGAAAATATCATGCCATTTATGAATTGCAACTGTAGAGTAACTTGATCACCTGGTGATCCTGGAGACCCTGGTGATCCTGGTGAGCTTGGAGATCCCGGAGTACCTGGTGATCCTGGTGAACTTGGAGATCCTGGAGAACCTGGAGAACCTGGAGATCCAGGTGATCCTGGAGACCCTGGTGAACCTGGTGAACTTGGTGATCCAGGAGAACCTGGTGATCCAGGAGACCCTGGTGATCCTGGTGAACTTGGGGATCCCGGAGAACCTGGTGATCCTGGAGATCCTGGAGAACTTGGAGATCCTGGAGAACCTGGTGATCCTGGCGACCCTGGAGACCCTGGTGATCCTGGTGAGCTTGGGGATCCCGGAGATCCTGGTGATCCTGGAGATCCTGGTGAACTTGGGGATCCTGGAGAACCTGGTGATCCTGGAGATCCTGGTGAACTTGGGGATCCTGGAGAACCTGGTGATCCAGGAGACCCTGGTGATCCTGGTGAACTTGGGGATCCTGGAGAACCTGGTGACCCTGGAGATCCTGGTGATCCTGGTGAACTTGGGGATCCTGGAGAACCTGGTGATCCAGGAGACCCTGGTGATCCTGGTGAACTTGGGGATCC
>JAUEKS010044304.1:0-10207 GCA_031762815.1 Tylodina fungina
ATTTGATTGATATCGCTTATAAAATAAATTCTGGGATTTCTAGATATAGTTATCCAGATCTAGATAATGGATTGCCTGTTTTAGGTAGAGACCTCGAGTGCATTGAATTTCGATCCCTACTCTAGTCTAGAGACTAGACCAGATTGTGTAACTAGAACTTGATCTAGATCTAGCTAGGCCTAGATCTATCTATAAAGTTCTAGTCTAGTTAGAAAATACATAACTAGACTCTAGATATTTAAATCTAAATCTAGAATCACGTGAAGTGAACATGAAATTCTTTGAAGACTATGAGAATGTATCTGCTGTTGAGAAAGGAGTCATTCACCTATTCATATGGTGATTGCAAAATGCTCTGAAAATCGTGAAAATTGGTCCTAGATTGCCTTATTTACACTGATTTTCAAAATTTTCCGGGGGAGCATGCCCCGGATCCCCCTAGAATGAGGCTGCCTTCGGCGGCCAGCTCCCGCCTTTGACCTTCACATTGGTCAGCCCTCGCAAAAAATCCTCGGTTTTCAGTAGATAGCTGCAGGATTTTGAAAATGTAATGTTCACCATTGCAGGATTTATTTAGTATATTCACATGCACCCCTGTCCCTAACATATGACTAAGCTATCAAGCATTATCTCCTTGAAAGGTAGACTCACTAGATCTAGATCTGGACATAATATATTCTATAATAATCGTAGTTATATTATTTTCAGCGTTATTAACCAAAAGTAAAATCCCCACTTCCATAATTGTGATTTTACGGATTGAGCTCGATTACTGTGGTAATTTTCCTTTTTTGTTTTGAAATTTTCTCATTATCACCACTGATATAAATTCAATGTGTTATATCAAATATGTCTTCACCTCATGTGATCCTTTCTATTTTAGACATGCTGTGAATATTCTGTTGTGCACCACAACAAGTTTGGGTTCAATTGCTCGGTAAATAAATGCCAGGCAGCATCAGTGCTGTGTCGGATGCAGTTAATGGACCATTGGATGTCTGCACAATTGTTGCACTCTACCCTCTACTTAAATTTGACAAATAAATAATCTGAATTATTTGTCATTTCAAAGATCAATGAGCTAGTTTAATATATAAATTCATTATGTTATATCAAATAATACCTGTCTTCATCTCATGTGATCCTTTCCATTTTATCAACAGATTGAAACAGAACTCAACGACATTTGTAATGATGTTCTAGACGTAATTGACAAGTCCTTAATTCCAAATGCAGCCAGTGGTGAATCCAAGGTCTTTTACTACAAAATGTGAGCATTTTTTTTCTCTCTCTCACCTTCCTCGGTGGTTGGGGATTTATGAAATTTACTTGGCATTTTTTACAGCATTAAATAGTTTATGTATAACTTGTTTAAACTATATAACATATCAATGATCCTAATGGAAATGAGGGGGAAAAAGAAATATTTTGTTGCCATGGCAATGGCTGCCATTTTATATAAAAAAGGTGTGGTCTATTACATGATATGTCATTCCTCGCTTTGTTTACTTTAGTTTCTACTGCATGGAATTTCAGGCATGGGAATTGTACGCCCATGGAAATTGTACGCCCACAGAAGTTTTCTGTGAGCCCCCAAAAGACAACCAATACACCCCAACCACAATCACGAGGAATATAATCAACTTTCAGTTTTTCAAACGTTCTCGGTAAAAAGCTTCTCCAGTTAGTCTCGTCAACTGTAATGAACAGGAAGCGGAGGTTGAAATGAGATGTGCAGTCGTTCTGTTAAAAGCAACATGGCGTATCAACGGGATATCGTGAATCGAGATGGCAAGTCAATAACGAAACTGCCGTTATCATTAGAAATGTAGTCCAAGAGCGGCAGCTATGTAAAGATAGCACAAGCTTGCATCTCACTAAAGTTTTTTTCTTTGTGCTACCTTAATTTTCAATCTCTTTGAAATTGATATCAGTTAGGGGACAAGTTTGATTTTGTGAGCTAACTTTGTAATTAACGTATAAAAACACGTCACCGTCGACTGTTTCTGCTCCCCTCTAATAGCCAGTCTTTGCTCCATTTTGCAAGTGACACGGACCACGCGACCTACGTAAGCGTAGGGGTGTCGACGCAATTTGACGACAGCAGGCGCTGTGGCTAAAGAGTTATTCTTGACCCTGCGCGCCCCTCTTACAAAAATAAACTCGCCGAGAGGCTGCGTGCCAGCCCAGAATAGATGCATAGCACATTGGCTGGCCTATACATTGTTTTGTCCGATTGAGGTGGAAGAGAGAAAGAAGATTTAAAAGCGAAGGTAAATTATCAACACTGTTCGCGTCTTGGTTGATTTTATTGACTTGCCTGCACCTTTCAAAAGTAAGTTGTTTTCCCTATCTAACTGTCTATCTTCTTTTTTTAAAACATTAGATCCATTAAAGTTCAAATGAAGGATACAAGTACAAGAGCATGGATGCACGCTAGAACATTATTCGTTTATATCTATCTATCCATGTATCTATCTATGTATGTATCTATGTATCTATCTATCTATCTATCTATCTATCTATCTATCTGTCTATCTGGCTGTCTGCCTATCTGTCTGTCTGTCTGTTTTTCTGACTGTCTGTCTGTCTGTCTGACTGTTTGTCTGTCTATCTATCCGCCCATCTGTCTATCCATCCATCCACCCATCCATCCATTCATACCTCCATCCATCCGTCTATCTGTCCATCCATCTGGGCCTATCTGTCTGTCTGTCTGTGTATGTATGTATGTATGTGTGTGTATGTATGTATGTATGTATGTATGCATGTATGTATGTATTATGTGTGTATGTATGTATGTATGTATTATGTGTGTATGTATGTATGTATGTATGTATTATGTGTGCGTATGTATGCATGTATGTGTGTATGTGTGTATGTGTGTGCATGTATGTATGTATGTATTATGTGTGTTTATGTATGTATGTGTGTATGTGTGTGCATGTATGTATGCACGTATGTATGAACGTATGTATGCACGCACGCATTGTATTGTAAATAAGTATGTATGTATGTATGTGTGCGTGCGTGCGTGTGTGTGTGTGTGTGTGTGTATGTATGTATGTACGAGGGTGGATTGAAAAGTCCGGCCTGTTTTGCGATTTTTTTCCAAAATAATGAATTCACAAAAACAAATGACATATCAACAGAAAGCTTAGGATGTCTGCTTTAAGAACGTATCTTTACTTTAACACATAGTCGCCATCTTTGTCAACACAGGTGCGCCAACGCTTTACCAGTTGTTGCATCGCGTTGGTGAAAAATTCAAATGGTTTGCCTCTGCACCACCTGCGCACATCAGCTTGAATTTCGTCGTTGTCATTGTAATTGTTTCTTTTCAAGTATTGTTTCAGCTTTGGGAACAAAAAAAAAGTCCGATGGAGCCAAGTCTGGACTATACGACAGATGTGGCAAAATCTCTTGGAATCTGAGTCGTGCTAAAGCAACTCGAGTTTTGGTGCTTGTGTGAGAGCGAACATTATCGTGGTGGAGAATGGTCGCGTTGCCGCGTTGAAGTCGTGTTAATCGCGCTCGAAGCCTTTGAAGAGTCTCGACCTACCGATCAGACTTGACTGTGTTGCCTTGTTCCAGAAATTCCATATGAACTACTCCCTGACAGTCTCAAAACACAGCCAAGAGCACTTTCCCTGCTGATCGGATGACTTTGAACTTCTTTGGACATGGTGAACCCTTGTGTCTGAACTCCATCGACTGTTTTTTGCTTTCTAGGTCATAATGGCAGACCCATGATTCATCTCCTGTGACGATTCATCGGAAAAAATCTTCACCCTCTTCCTCATAACGCGGCCAACAATTCACCACAAACAGACACTCTCTCTGCTCTCATGTCAATCGTCAGGATGCGTGGAACCCAACGTGCACACACTTTTTGTAGGCTAAAATGTCGGTAATGATATAGTGCGCCCTTTCATATGAAATTCCTGTCATTTCGGCAACGTCTCTCATTTTCATTCGTCGGTTCGATTGGATTATGGCGTCAACTCTCGCCTGATGCTCAGCATCTGTAACAGTGACGGGACGACTACATCGGGGCTGTTCTCGCAAACTTGTCTCGAGTGGTCCTCGCCGCTTCACTTCTTTGCCCATTTTCGAACTGTACATACATCGATAGACGCAGTTCCATAGACAGCTTGCATTCGTCTGTGAATATCAACAGGTGCCGTTCCCTCAGCAGAAAGGAACTCCACAACTGTACGTTGTTTCATCAAAAGTTCCTGCCTCGAAGCCATGTTATTTCTCGCCAACATATGACCCCACACACATGTGACGTCTATGGCAATTTCTAAAAGATGTGATGTACCACGAATTTGATATTCCGGGGTTAGAGAGTAATATAGATGAGACACATTGTGTCCAAATCTTATGACGTAATATTGCTTAGTTTAGAAAATATCACAAAACAGGCCGAATTTATTAATCCACTCTCGTATCTAGCCAAACTTTTGTGTCAGTACTCCATTGTTAACTTCACCTCCATATCACCAGCCCATCAATCAATATCAACATATCTCCCAATAACTAGCGAGCAACGTATCACCCACAAAACCTCTTTGCCAAGCAATCTATCAAGCTATTTTCTTACAATCGTACCACTTAATATCTGACGCAGTCCCCTAGCTCACTTTTTCTGCTATGTGATCTAACACAACAGGCCATGCCAACTATCCACCTATTCACTATATCAAACCACTTACTTTCTAAGTCACAAACAACTCACATGTTCACTATGTGATCGACCCATCAACCTTAGATTGAACACTCACGTTCCTTGCCCACGTGATCATCTTCCCTGAGGCCGGCGTGAATGCGGTACCACGTCACGTTCGGTGTGGGAAACCCCGTGACGTTGCACACCAGCTCGATGGTGTCTCCCTCCTTCGCACTGACGCTCAGCATCGTGCTCAAATGGTCGATGATCTTCGATGGCTCTGAAACAGAACACAGCGCAAGGCTAGCGTTATAAAGGTAGACAACTCAGATACCTATCTTGCTTTATCACAATTTTGATGACTGTCCCGTGGATTTGTTGTCTTTGAGTTTGAGCTACTTTAATTTGTACGTCAGCGTTCTAAATCCAGTCTCACCACAGGCCTGTCAATCCAGTTCGAGAGGGCTAAGCTCGGGAACAGGTTTTTCCCAAAATTCAAGCAGACTACTAGACACCATACTCGCCTTCCGTTGTTCATAAAAGGAAAAAACGTGTTGTGTACTTTTTAGTTGTGCCTATTTTGTAAGTTTACGTCTCCGAAATGTATTATATGAAAAAGGACTAAATAAAACAAGCATAATTATTTACCACTTTTTCAAACTTAGAATCTCCATTCTGTAATCACAGCAATGTTATGTGGGCCCTTCCATTATTTTATATTTAAGATAGGGAAAAAAGGCCAGAATAGATTCCTTAAGTGTACTCTGGCATTCTACAATTCCAAAAAAGGAAACCATCTGTGAGATTCTGGAGATATAGCAACAGATTTGTTGTCTACAACGATCTGAATATCTTACAGCAGGAGCAGCCTAATCTTCTCAAGTTTCTCTCGTGTACTAGAGTTGTCTTTTTGTAAGTGTTCTTGGAGCGCAAGCTTTTCTTGGGCAGATGGACCAGCTCGACGGCTTGTCGATAACCACTGCTACTGTACGATGCTTTATCGTAGGTACAGGCTTTAAGCGACACCCAGTTACCTAGAACACCATTAAAGCAAGCTTTCTATTTTCACTTTCAAATCAATACTCTCATTTTTACTTTGTATTTCATTATTCGGAATTGTCGATATTTGTGTTGCCGCCATTGCTTTTGGGTCTGTTTTTTTTGGTGATCTTTTAAGTGCTCTTGTACCAATATTTTATTATTTTTGTAAGTAGATCTTTATTGGTGTCCTGAGAGACAATTCTTCTTTTGGTTACACCGAGCGTCAGCTGCAGAGTAGAGCCACCATTTTGTAGTATGAAGCGGACAGTGACGGATTTTATCCATCACTTTCTTGATAGGATGCTAGTCTATCGCAGAATACTCATCCAGCCGAATCTGTACCCATTTTTACCTGGATTGAGTGGAGCGTGTGTCGCCGGTAGCCTCGAACTCGGTACCTCTCGGTTCGCAGTCCAGCGCAAGACTACAGTGCCCCTTAAATAATTAAATAATTGAATGGATAAATATTGATGCCGTTGTCTCCTCGCCTGAGGTTTTTTTTTCCAAAGTAGCTAACATGAACCCTCTGTTTCTCTTTTCTGTTGTAACAGCGCGGCGTGTGTGATGGACATCGAATCTCTGCTGTCGGGCCATACTCTCTACTCATGGTGCAGCTCTTCGATGCATTAATGGTGGAATACGAAAAACTCCGACGAGGCTGCTGACCGCTTTTCGCCACAAGAATTGGTGTATCATATTTCGTGTGCAACACTGGTATGAAGGACGATCATATAGATTGTAGGTATGATTAGGCGTCCTCTGAGAGGATAAAAATAGGGGCGGTCAGGAGTTCACTCCGCAGTGTCACACGTTCCCTCTCTCTTTTTTATTTGCATCAAACATTAACGTACAATATTCTTGCTCCTTTATCTTTATTAATTTAACTGTCAAACAGTGGTAACTGATACAAGTAAAAATAAGAACATCACAATTTCTCTGTTTCTAACGCCACGCATAACGTCAACCCTCATGTAATCTATCTCTCTGCCTCTTAATCATTTCTGAGTGTAATTCAGAGATGTCTTCGCCATTTACAACTTTTCCAGGAGATTTTTTATAGAGTTCCAGGAGTTTAATGAAATGCGTTTAGGGATGCCATCTAGGAGCGTCAGAGTAAGTACCAAACCCGTGGAAAGAGATCTTGGAATTAACCAGAACATTATGGCATTTGGAAGCCTGGGCTCGGTAGGTCATCAGATATTACGACGCCTGTAATTTGCGAAAGTTGGTTGGATGATGAGGGAGGAACACGGAACGGGTTAGTAAACTTTTGACTTCTAAGACAGCAATAATGCTCCCATTTGGCAGTCATCTATAAAATTCAATCTCACAAACACACACGTGTTGTCCATTAGCTTTCAACACGTACAAGGTGTATATTCACGTGACGCTCACGCCAATAGTCATGTGCACACGCGCTCGCGCACGCACACACATACAGTCACACACACACACACACACACACACACACACACACACACACACACACTCTCTCTCTCACACACAAATAAACCTTGCCTGAGGTTTTGAAAAACGAGATTATAATCACCTACTACCATCCTCTACCGACCTCTCCCGACCGTTCCACTCCGAGCTCGATTACTTTGCGCTCATCGACGACAAAGACGTCATGGCGAAGAAGCCTCAAGGGAAAGCCAAACTGACTGTACCGCGGCCAGTGAAAGTGAAAGAGACGTCCCGACAAGTGTGGACACATTGGAGATAGGACAAACGAGTCCTCTGGGACTCACAAACTCCGTCTACGCCAAAGCCTGTTTTATTTACGGCCTCTTCGCAAGTGGCCACGGTTTCTCCATTTTTGTCCATTCTGTTTTTTTTTGTGCGGTTTGGCTGATTGAAGATCAATTTCTGCTTCTCGCCATACTGAGAGACGCAGAACCCTCTCGGGAATTAAACGTCCGCGTATGTTTGGCTTTGTTAAAAGCCGTAGCTAGCTATTTGCGATATTTTGGACACTAGGATGGGTTGTTAAATAACGTTTAGGAATTATCCATGTCATAATTGATGATCAGTTAAACAAATCGAAACATGTATTTTACACCTAGTGATGGCAAGTTATGTGCCAGCAGGAAGTGGCATGAGGAATGGTTCAATAAAGCCATATACATATGCACTGACTTATGCTACCGGCGTAAAACATACCGGGTCGATTTATATAGGAAGAACGCAATAAATTACATTTATTGCGAATGCGTTTTCTATATTGCTTAAAACAACTTTAGATAATTTCTAATTTCAGAGTAGACAATCATCTCTATCTAAATGTTTCCATGAGAAGTAGTGTAAGAGAAACAGATTGTCTCATTTTCATATTGTCTTACGCGTTGAATGATGAACAATCTCTCTCCTTTTTCTGGATATGTTGTTTCTGTTATCGGCGTTAGCGATTATGCTTGCGGAAAAGTCTGCATAGATCCTGTTAATTAGGTGACTCGTTGTTGATGTCCACTGTTCCTCCAACATTTACCTCCCCTTTTCCCTTTTACCATTGATGCTACGCGTGAAAACGTTCAGCTTTTTCTATGCGGTTACTCGATCCAGTTTGACAAAAGCAGAACATAGAGGTTACTTTTTCACGCTTTCATTGATACTGTTTTAATGGCATCTCCCTTATTGATTATCCAACATTCACAAAGGTGGAGAATCGAGGAAGATATACCGGTTTTCAACGCTCACCAATGGGATGACATTTTTACATTTCTATTTTCAGGCTTGTATTGAGCTTGCAAAGATATTGTTCGCGTTTTCGATTCTCTTGTTTATGTTAATGTTTATTCTTCCGTTGACACTACCGTTTAGGCTAAGTTGACTGATTGGAGCTTGTTATGCTACTATCTTGTTCTGGTTTCAAACTCGGAGTTTGTGACACAGATTACGGCGTTCCAAGGCTGAGCGTTTTGCACCGCTTCGGTACCCCGGCAGAGATGCAAGGTGTGCAAAGAGCTTGACACGTTTTTTCCGCGAAGCATACCCACGTTATCTCTGTTTGCCCTCAACGCTCTTCGTTGCTTGGCACTGGTAGTAACACTCGCTAGCTGGTTTAGCCATCAGTGCATCCAATGGAGGCCTTTCGTTCCTAGTCATTGATTAAAATATTGCATGGCGAGATCTTTATTTTCACCGGAGTACGCAATGCACTCTCACTTGATCTTCTGGCATATTTTTATCAAGGAGAATTTCGATTTTGTATTTGAGCCATACATAAGTGCGGCGACCTTTAAACATCTAGAGCTATTAATTCTGTTTCCCTACTTAAATCCAATCAAGTGTTAAATTTCGCTACAGGAAAGTGTTGCTTTTCGTTAACCAAATAGATTAGACATGGTGAATGCATTGACATACAGTTGTGTGCAACGCCATGCTTAATGTCCTCTGTCACCTGTCTATGAACGGGTACTGTTTCTTTTTGCTATCACTATGAGCTCCAAAGTATACTGAGATCCTTTCCATATCTCATGGAGCCAATCTGGACCATTAGATTGCGAGCATGGTCAGATGGAGGGGGCCTATTCGGATTCTGTGTTTGCGTGCAGAATAGGGGTTGTTAAACAGAGACACACAGAGAGAGAGAGAGAGAGAGAGAGAGAGAGAGAGAGAGAGAGAGAGAGAATGAGCGAGAGAAAGAACAAGAAAGAAAAAGAGAGAGAAAAAGAGAGAGCGAGAGAGAAAGAAAGAAAGCAGAGATACTGAACGTCTGTAGTGAAATGAGAATGGGAGAGGAAACCTTGGAATTTACAATAATTATAATGCTACTGTACGCCCTGCGCAAGTGGCTATATATTGGACGCAGCGATAAAATAAACAACATAGTATTAAGCAGCATCCGATCCTAACACACGAAACCTCTACTGATGAAAAGTATATGTATTTCAAACATGGAACATGGAACAGGACTGCCTGGCTAAAAAAAAATCTTTGAATAGAATTGTTAACACCTTTTCCGTATTCACATCTTCCGATGAGCATCGACCGAGAACTGAGCATTATCTAATCTAATAGAACGCTGTTTTTCAATATTAACAGAGCTAGCTGTTTACACCAGCATCATAACGCTTTCAATGGAAAGCAACACCCTTGCGTGGTTTCCCAAACATTACATTAAGCTGCGAGCATTCTTCCTTAGCCTCACTTTTGTTTGTGGCTTGGCATCATGGTGAGCCCTCGTTCTTGGCTACAACATAATTTCCGCACTTCACAGGTAGTGGTCATTTCGAGCCATTCGACTCATAGAGCCGGAGCTTATCCTGGTTTCAGTAGCATCAAGCGGCCAGCGACATTTTTTATCCATCACTTTCTAGATAGGATGCTAGTCTATCACAGAATATACTTTTCCACATGAAAATGTACTCATTTTCATCTGGGTTTAGTGAAGCCAAGTGGTAAATGTTCTTGCTTAAGGAAAAACACATGCACCGCAGCTGGGCCTCGAACCCGGTACCTCTCTGTCCGCAATCCCGTGCTGTATCTACTCGG
>JAUEKS010044413.1:0-10205 GCA_031762815.1 Tylodina fungina
GGGGGGGGGGGGGGGGGGGGTGGGGGGGGGGGGGGGGGGGGGTGGTGGTGGTGGTGGTGATAACTGCAGTGCGTGTGTGTTTGTGTGTGCGTGTTTGACTGAGGGTATGCGAGTAGTGTGGGCGTGCGTGTTTGTGTGTGCGGTTTGTGTGCACGCGCATTTGTGTGTGAGTGTGTGTGTGTGTGTGTGTGTGTGTGTGTGTGTGTGTGAGCGTAAGCTATTGTCTCTATCTCTACGAGCAAAATGTGTTTTAATAATGATGTAGGCAGATATGAATTTCTATTATTGGTTTATTATGGTCCAGTCGGATTTCCTTTTAGCGGTTATTATAACATCTTATCAATACTTTGAGCCACTGAACACCCGCACATCTTGGCGCACCCACACACACACGCGCGCGCACACACACACACGTGCGCACGCACACAAACACCCGACCACATACACACTGATGCATACAGACACAGACGCACACGCGCACAGATTCGCACACACACTCTCACACACACTCACACACTCTCACACACACATACACACACACACACACACACGCACACACATATGCCACATACGCACGCAGACAAACGCATAACCGTGCACTCGAAGGCTGTGACTGCCAAAAGCAAAAACTGCAATATTCTCAGCGAAAACGGATGTCAGACATTAGTCTCCTGCACAGTTGTCTTCCTTTCGTTCCGGATTGGCTGTGTGATGTGTTGTGTTTTGACAGGAATGGGTGTACACCATCGCCCTATGTTGGCAAGAATGCCTCCAACAAGTCTTCTTTCGTCATGTGCGGTTATACTTCTCAACGAATAAAAACACAAATCATTTTGACTTTCCGGTATACTTTATTGGCTGCTGTATACAAAATAAAAAAATCATCAACACCATCATTATTCTGAATCCTGGAAAGGTATGTTTTACAAACTGTACGAAAATATTTTCCCTCCGATGAGCTCAAGGTATCGAAGTTTATCCCAAGAGGCTTTAGCATCAAAAACACTTTATATTTCTATCACATGACGACAAAAGTAAGCCAATGGAGAGGCGGTGCCTTTCTTTGGAAAGTTTAGGGCTGAATGCAACATTTAATTAATTCACAAATAATAAACAAATGTGTTGTTCTATCCAAATTATTGAAAACGTGAATGTGAGTGAAAGATTTCAAAACTTGATCTGGTTATAAGACCAGGCATTATGTAGAGACGCCAAACGCGTGCAACGCATAGTTTAAAACGTTGCTACTGTTATCGTTTAAGCTCTCTTTTGGCTCACAGTTGAAATAAACATATTGTTCGCTACTTATGAGGGGCACATTCTCTACTCACTAAAGTATTCCAAGTGAAACTCGGAAAGAACCAGCTTGTCAAATGTTCTAAGGATCCTAGGAAGATGGAGCTCCAAGTTCCCATGTAAACTTTTCAAAGCTATCCGTTTATAACGCTGTTAATTCTAGGTGTTACTTGCAGTCATTATAAACACATTTCGTTGATTGAGTAGGAAAGAGAGGGGAAAATACAATGTCGTATGGATTCATTATATGCGCTCGTGTCATTCGTGAAACGCAATTAGCAAAATGTTAGATACGTGATAATGTTCTTTTTACTACTACTGGGATCAGCATGAACATCATAATCATCGGTATCATTATCATCATCATCATCATCATCATCATCATCATCATCATCATCATCATCATCATCATCATCATCATCGTTATCATTATCCTCGATATTTTCCAAATACTTTGTCAGAGACTAGTAGTAAGAGAGCAGACACAGCAAGAGCCTTCCAGATTTCCCTGGTAGTGAAGATCTTGGAATATGTGGACAAACGCAGTGAGGAGCTTCTCCAGGCTTCACAAGGATGGTTCAGCTCCAGTTTTAGTGGTAATTATATACTTCTGCTGTTGCTGCTGCTGCTGCCGCCGCCGTCGCCGCTAATAATAATAGTAGTAATAATAATAATAATAAAAATAATAGTAGATAGCATTTATAATGTTAGCGCTTACACACTATTATTGGTTTATTAGTAATAGTTTATTTTGATTGGCCAATAAGATCTATAGAAGAGGAATGGGTAGCTTAGATGGTAAACATTCTGCCTGGATATTTTTAAAAAGTCACGGCTTCAATACCCAGTCAGCATTAAGGTTTTTCTGTGTGATGTGAAATCTTAATGACTAAAGCATATTTAGAGATGGTCTATGGACCAGTGTGTAAGTTACACACATTATAAAACCCTTGACAGTTGAAATTCAAAAGAAGAGTAGGCACACTGCTGCCTGAAAAAAATGTTAAAAGTAAAGTCCCCTACCCATTATTTCTTATCTTGTGGAGAAATCGGAAAGGTTGATCTCTAGGGTTCCTTTTTGGGTCACTGGACCATCAATTTTTCACTTTTACTGAAAGTTAGATTTTCTAGGGGTGACAGTCCAATGAAAGACCAATAGTCTATATTCATTTAAAAAAAATAATCCTGCCCTTTATGAGATTGAACCCATGACCATCTGGTTTAACCCTACAGACCCGAGTTACCGACTTATTGGTAATTTCCTATACTATATGCTGGATTACCGAAATATCGGTATTTGGGACAGCACATGGAAAAGCACTAAAAATGCAACCAATCATGACTATAAATGTCGCCATCAGCATGAGATTTGGCCACTGTCAATGTTTACCTTTTTATTGATGCATAGAATCAGCGTTTTGAAGCGGAATTTTTTTGGAAAAAAAAAGTCCTTCCGAGCCATTCGGCTCATAGGGCTGGAGCTTATCCCGGTTTCCGTAGTATGAAGCGGACCGTGACAGATATTATCCATCACTTTCTGGATAGGATACTAGTCTATCGCAGAGTACTTTTCCAGCCGAAGCTGTACCCATTTTCACCTGGGTTGAGTGAAGCAATAGGGGTAAATTTTCTTGCTTAAGGAAAAACATGTGCCGCTGGTGGGCGTCGAACCCAGAACCTGTCGGTCCGCAGTCCAGAGCCCTATCCGCTCAGCCACAGTGCCCCCCATTTTTGTGAATAATTTTTGTGAAAATTGACCATGAAATGAGCTTGAAGCTAGGCCAAGGCTCTTCACAGTTTATCAAGTGATTCATACTGTGGCTGATTCTGAATCTGATGAGGAAGATTGCTATGGGAACATAATGTTTCTGATTTGAGTGACACTGAGGTTGAGTACAATGGTGAAGGATTGATTGATGATGAGGATTAGAGTTTAGTTCTAGATCTACATCGAGACAGAATGTTGGAGGAAGAGGGTGTGTTCCTAATGGGAGAGATGTTAGTGTTGCTGATGAGGGATGGAATGCAGTAGAACCCGCATAAGTTGACATTGCTGGTACTATTGAAATCACGTCAACGTAAGAGAAAGTCGACATAAGAAAATTACTTGTCGGACCTTGGATTGATTGTTGATGATGGTTGACAAAGTGTTATGCCATATTTCGCAACAATGTCTTTTTTTCAACATGATTTTCTGATCTACATCTGCCAGATGTCGATTGTCAGAAGGACTGGGGTTAATTTCAGGATTACATTTACAGTACACCTCCAATCCAACGAACTCGGACTCAAAGAACACCTTGCATTCAACGAACAGAGAAAAATCACAGAGTTTTTTTTCCTTCATTGGCTTTATTAAATATCTTTTACCGAACGAACTAATCTCAGACCCACCCTCCGTTCCAATGTACCAGAAGTGTAGGCAAGCTCACATTTAATTTTAATTGCTTGTCTAGATCTACCTAGATTTAGATCTAGAAATCTAGTTGAAATTTGAAATTCAAAAGGTCTGCTGTCGGCTGACATTTACCGTGGGATATCCATGTACCATATTGAGGAAGGGCAGATGTGGACACACGGGGAGAAAATAATGAACAGAGAAAGGGAGAGAGGAGAGGGGGAAGGGGTCGCAGCTGATGAGTGAGAGAGGAGGCGAGACAAAAATAACAGTGGCGAGGCTGGCGTGATGGCCCTGCGAAACACATGGCACACATGCCAGAAGGCCTAGATCTAGATCTACCTCTTCTTTGTTTCGTGCTCTGTGGCCCAGGCCTATCTGATTCGGGTGATAAGAAGACATTAGAAACCAACCACCCGCTCGCCTCGCATTACGTTGCCATCCCGCCCATCCCTTCTTCCCTTTTAACCTACTCCCCCCTAGGCAACCCATTTCTTACTAGGCCGCGCGTTCTTTCTTTCTTAACCGTAATCAACTGCAGGGCCATCCTTCTTTTCACAATGCACTTGGCTTGGCCCTGGAGTTCTTGATGAGCCAGTCGGTACTGGCTATTTTATCATATGTCTCTTTGCACTTCAGTTCATGTCGACACAAGAGAAAAGAGAGGGAAACAATGTCCACCTACTGGATGTCGACGTAGTAATACTGTATAGAGAAAAGTTGGGAATTCCAAATCAAGTCGACTTAAGCAGAAAGTCAAGTTAATAGATGTCGAGATATCTGGGTTCTACTGTAGTAACTTTGTAGCACCAAATCAATGAGGATGGGGGAGGGCCAGTGAAGATTTGAGATTATAGTACTGAGTCTGAAGGGAGTAGGGATATAGATTTTCTATCCTTGTTTACTGCAGACGCCAGGAAGCCAGGTAGGGAGGGGCAATTAGGCTCAGAGGCTCAGGTCTGGTAGGGTTAAAGGCCAGCATGATTAAAAAAAATGCAGAGAGAAATCAAAGAAAGGGGAGTTGAACTGTGCCTAATGTAAAACAATAAGCAAAAATTAAATATAGAAAGACAGAAGAATGGGAGGCAAAATGACAGAAGGAAGAGTGTCATCGAAGCATAACTTGTAGAATGGGAGAGAGTCAAACGTGGTTCTACAAAAATATTAGGTCATTCGTGGTGTAAAAGGCGATTTAGACTGGGATTGGGGGGTGACCCGCGAAATGTGGTCTCCTGGTCCTCCAGGTTGAGGGTTGGGCACTCCCTAATCTTGTAAAAAAACATCTGTTACAAAAAGATAAGACTAGGGACTAGATAAGACTATGCACAAATCTTTGCGAGACAGGAGAACCTCTGTTCCAGACTCCATTAAGTAAGACAGTGAACGTTCATGGGAAGCAGTTAAGCTGATTCTTTTCCATTCAAATACATCTCTCCAGATAGAATTGTGGAACATGAGAACCATGTATGAATCAGGGAAAACAACTCAAATAGCTAAGAAAATGCTGAGATAGAGATTGTGCGTACTGGGAATTAACGAGACCTACTGGATCTGGTCTGGACAGAAATGCTTAAAGACAGCAGAGCTACTAGTATACTCAGGATATGTGAAGGAGTTACATTAATACTGAATAAAACTGCGCAGAAGACTACGAGGATGGGAGGTGTATGGAATTTAAATTTAAATCATCAAGGAAACTTTCACAACCAAAAAAATCAATATAAACATTGCCCAAATTTACGATTCAATGAATGATAAAGTGAATGAACAGAAAGATAGCTTTTATAGTAGACTTCAAAATGTAATCGAAAAATTTCCCAGCAAGAAATGGGTGATTCAAATGCAAAAATAGGAAAAGAAAACGGAGGATATGAAAAGTTTCTGGGTAGACATGGCCTAGGAGAGATAAATGAAAATGGAGAGAGAATCTTGGGTATATATGAATTTAATTGCATAGTGATTGGAGGCACAGTGCTTCCACAGACAAATCTACTCGGGGGTCTCTCTAGTGAAGTGGCTAAGACACTATTTTCAGAAGACGAAGGTCGTGGGTTCGAGCCCAGGTTCACCCAAGATTTTTTTCAGTTTTCTCTGGCCCTGGCTTATGTGGAGTTGCCTTGTCCTAGTTGCCATGTCCTATCGGAGATGGACGTTTAAAACGTAGGCCTCACCTCTTATATAACCTTAAAAATGTGTTGAAAGGAGTGTAAAACTCAAGTCAAACACAAACTCAAAAAACGAATCTACAAAGCAAATGCAATATGACTGGATGGCGTCACTGACGACCAGTCACCGCTCTGCATCTTACTGAGGAATGGAAAGTAGGTCACCTAATGCATCTCCCAAAGAAGGGTGATTTAAGCAGCTGCAACATCTTCAGGGGTATAACACTATTCTCCAAACCAGCAAAGGTTTTCAACACAATCATTCTTGAAAGGATCAAGGACAAGGTGGATGAACTGAGACCAATAAGCAGGTTTCACAAAAATCGATCATGCACAAACCCGATAGTGACTCTGAGGGTTATATTGGAGCAGTCAATCATGTAGAATTGGCCTTTATTAGCAAATCTTTCAGTAGTTTTGACAGGGAAACCCTTTGGAAATTTTATTTGACAATATATCATTCCAGAAAATACTATAAACTTAGTTAGAAATATGTATGATGAAATAAGCTGAAAGATTTGTTCCATGAAAGTCAAAATTCATAGAGAGTTCAAGGTCAAGACAGGAGTCCGACAGTATTGCCGACTGTCACCTTTCCTTTTCATCATATCAGTAAGCAGGATCATAAAGGAAGTCATATTGAAAGAGAAAAGAGACTTTGTAGATGATATGACTATACTTTTATGCACACACAATCACATGCAAGAAAAGATTGAGGAGTTGAACAGCATATCCAAGAGCTTAGGGCTGGACATACAATAGAAAAATCCAAATCTCTAAAAGTGAATACAAGCACCGATAGCCCTATGACACTGACTGGCACACCGCTGGAGGAAATGGAGTCATTCACTTATTTTGGCGAGGTAACTGACACGCATGGAGAAACAGCAACCGCCATCAAAGCAAGATATCAAAAGCCAGAACAACTTTTAATTGATTACAGAAATTATGGAAGGTAAGGAAAATCTCTCCACACACTGAGATAAGATTATTCAACTAAAATGTGAAGCAATGCTTCTGTATAGTTCTGAAACCTGGACAAAAACAAAAACAAAACAAAAAACCCCAACGGCAGAAAACTACAAATCTTCATCAATGGGTGCTTAAGGAGTATTCTCAGAATACAGTGACTAGACAAAATTAGGAATGGAGATTTGAGGGAAACACTAACCAGATACATTTAATGGAAGAAATTGACCAGAGAAGATGGCTTTGGATTGGGGTATTCTGAGAAAACCAGGCAGTAACACTGCCAAGCACTGTGTTAGAATCCACTGGGATAAGGAAGAGGGGAGGTATGTGAAGAAAAGTGGGTACTCTTGGAATGCCTTGGTGAAATTGTCTTAAGACAAGAGTGAGCGGAAATCTCCAGTCGGTGGTCTACAAAGTTATTGCATCTCTTTCATGACTGAAGTCATTTGAATACCATAAAACTCAGATTTTTTAAAGTGTTGTTTTTTTGTCTATTGTAACTTGCGGTTAATGAGTGGACCTTTACATACAGATTTGTGATGAAACCTCTTCAGCAACATGCGTATGTTATTTGAAGCCCTGACTGAAGACCAAGAACTTTAACCAATCTACACTCTTCTTCATTCATTGTAATTTCTGTTATATGAATTGTCATTCCTGAAAATTTTGTTTTGTATACTTCATTGCTTACATCATCCTTTACTTAGATGTTGCTACACAGACTGTTTCAACCTGGTCATTCAATGCCTCCCTTCCTCTCCCCCAGTTCGTAATGAATATTTTATTCGGTTTCTTCTTCTTCCTTTATAATACATTGTAATACATAGCCTATACATTTGGTTTGGTTTGCTTTAATGTGGGAACTTGTACAAGTTTCCGTATTTCAACATTCAACTTCCATTCATATTTAGTTTATTTAAAGGCTATGGGTAGCTATTGTCAATGCTGTAAACATATTAAAGATCCCATCTAAAAGAGACTTTGAGTTCCCCCTTTGTCTATCCCTAGTCACATTTCTTTTCTTGATAATTTTGTCTTAATTTTTTTGTCAATTTCATGTTGAAGATCTTTTGAGATGGATATCATTGTGAATGTGTAAAATAAGGTATAATTCCATCTGAGCTATAAGCCAGGGCCTTTGAAAATATCTCTCAGTCTGCTTGTTTCATATTAAATTAAGAGTTCATTCCTCTAATATGTTTTCTATAAATATACACACATTTTTCAAAGGCTTATTTTTACCTTCCTTTTGGATGCTGTAAATAAATACATATTGATCCTTGAGAAACCAAGTCTGTATTTCATAACCATCTCAACCTCATATTCCCTTGAAATAGCCTGTTTTTTCCCCAGTGTGTGTGTTCAGTTTTTGTATATGACCTGTGTTGTGCCAACGAGAAATTTCCTACTATTGACATAATAGTTTAAACCATATAAGTGCATAAACTTGATATGTAGCAACATTAAACACCTATATGAAAGTAAAATAATTGCCCCCCCAAAAAGCAATTTCAGTACATATGAATCTCAGAACAGATGGGAATGTAAAAGTAGGGGGGAGGGAATAAGAAAGTAAATGTTTTAAGCAATTGATATCAGCTTAAATACTGATATGGCAATTCTTCATCTGCACCTTATTTATTTCTTGTTGGCACATGTCTTTTCCTTTCTTGATGTGTTTCAATGTAGATATATATCTAGGGTATGCATATATTTTTATTGTAATAGTTTACTTGATAACAATAAAATGAGATTTGGATTTTGGAATCTTTTAAATTAGAAATTTATATCCAGATCTAGACTAGTGATGTAGAATCTAAATATCTATTCTTGATCTCGATGAAGATCTGAAATAATTTAATTACATCTGCATGCCTTGCAGATGTCATTTCAACTATTTATGGATGAAGGACTGCTCATATCCTCTTTCAATGAAAAAATATTAGTTTCTTATGACAGTGAAAGTAACCAATCTAAAAAGATAGTGGATTCTGACCACCCATTCACAAATGTTAGCTGTTGGCATTCTTAGATCTGGGTCTTGATGTTTTTTTCTACTGGAGCTGGGAATACTGTGCTGTATGGAAGAAGATTTTGAATATAGTATTTCACGTTTCAATGTATTATATTTTTGTTATTCAAATGAAATGGGGACAATTACCTCATTATAGTTTGATATATCTAAATCCTTAACACAAAGAAGAAACTGAAGCAATTATGAAAATAGATAAGCTGTATTAGTTGACCGATTTAAATGCATTTGTATTGAAAAGGATACAAGATTGAGCGTCACCTTGAAAAGTTTGTTGCACACTGTTGTTTTACATTTACTCTCTTCAAGTTTTTTGTGAGATTACCCCATTTTAAAAGGTTGCATCCCTTCCACCTTGTGTGTTTTCAGTCTCCACCACACCTACACTGAAATCTCCACACAGCCCGTCGCGAGGAGGCACACATTCCTACAACTCCTTCTATGCTACCTCGTCCACACCCCCTGGCACCCCTCCCCATTCCTCCTCCACCCGCTTTGTGCCCCCCGAGCCCAGTGCTCTGGCCTTCCCCCGACACTTGAGTAAGAGCACCCTTCCCATCATGCGCCGCAGTACCGTCTCATCCCCTGACATGATGGGGTTCCTCTCAGACCCACAGAAGGACGAGCAGACAAACAACCCCCACCTGGACAGTGACTCGTCTGGCTCCACACAGCATCTCTCTTCTCCACTCCGGTCTGATAGTGGAAACAGTGCCCAGAAATTGTCTCGCCTTGGGAGCCTATTTTCTCGTCGCCGAAAGATGATCTATGCGCCTGTTGGCCAGTCTGACCTGCTGGAACGGTTCCGGAAGATACTTGTCACCGCCACAGATTTGGCTGTCATGTTTCGTAAGTTTCTTTAGGGAGATATATGTTAGTTACTTGGAATTGAGACAATTGTATGTTAGCTTTAGTTGCGAGTACCAACAGTTTGTAACTTAATCCTTTGTCCATGACGTGTATGACGAGTATGACATCAATAACAATGATAATGATTATCATGATCATGGTCATGGTGATGATGACGACGATGATGGAGATAATAATGATGAAGATGCTGTTGTTAAGGATGATAGTTATAATGATAATAGTGATGTGAAGATGATGATGATGGTGATGATGATGATGATGATGATGATGATGATGATGATGATGATGATTAGTTTGTTAATATTTAATAATGATGAAACTACACACACACACACACACACACACACACACACACACACACACACACACACTCACACACACACACATGCGCCGTGTGTGCGCGCACACACATGCACACTGCATGCATTCATATGTGTACATGTGCTGTACCTTACTTATATGCCACATATGT
>JAUEKS010044524.1:0-10205 GCA_031762815.1 Tylodina fungina
ACTACTACTACTACTACTACTACTACTACTACTACTACTACTACTACTACTACTACTACTACTAGTAATAATAATAAGAAGAAGAAATTTTATTATTTTTATTGTTATTATTATTATTGTTATAATATATTATTAGTAAATGCCATCCTTTGGTTTGTTATTCCAGAGAGATTCAGGAGATCAGCCAGCAGGCAGCCAAAGCCCTGGTCAAGCCTCAACCCAAGGCCCGCAGAGCCCGGTCAGCTGTTCAGGCCGCTAACCCGGAGAAAGTGGACGACACCGACCCAAGGGCTGCTCCGATCCTCCCCCAGAGGGGAGCAGATGAGATCAACGAGCCCATCCGTCCGCGGTCCTCGTCCAGACGAAGAGCCTACGTCATCAAACGGCCTCAGAGTGCTCCTGTCTTTGGGAGATTAACGCCACGCCCTGTAACACCCGACAACGAGCAGCATCCAGTGGTAGAGGCTGTACCTTCAGCAGGGGAACGCCCTTCAGCCGGATCACAACAAGTTATTGGGAAGAGCATGACTTTGACCAATTCTATACCCAATGCTCACGGCATTGGCAGTGGCGGTGGCAGTCATTTACCGATGAACGAAAATCAAAGTTTAGAGGTTGACGATGGCTTGACTTTTTCGGACGAAGAGAAAAGTCTGGATAGGAAGGAAGAGAAGCAGGTGGTTCACACGGCTACGCTTTTCATCCCGTCCCCCAGGTCCAAGTTTGTCGTGACAGATGTGAGCGCCAGCAAGGAGGAGGAGGCGAGTGCCGTGCTCCACCACAGCGCCGCTTCCTTCCAGCTGAGCGCGTCTCCGCGATTCGCGAGGGCGGGCTTTCAACGTGATGACAGCACTGACAATGCTAGCAAGCAGCAGGAAAGTTCCACCCTTGAACCTCAGCATCAGGAACAGCCGTCGTTACATAGTGGTGGAGCTGGAGAGGATGCTATAGAAGTGCTATCCGAAAATTTCAAGAAGGGACATCTTGATGATGACGTGGATTTTGAGTTTGAGCCCTCGGAAATGCGGGTTTCTACCGCAAGGGAGCCTCCACAAGGTGAGAACCCTCTCGAGCCGATTGAGGCGAATCAAAACATTTCGGAGTTCAGCTCCAACAGCAGGTCATATGCTGGCAATGCTGGTCACGAAGAAGCTGTAATCTCCGATGTCTGTGCTCCTGTCTTGAATAGGAGCCTTCAAAGAGAACCCAACTTTGACTTGGAGGATGATCAACCTGGGAGTTTCTCACTAGGCGAGGCTGGTAACCATGGACAGGAGGACTATTGCGATGAGATGGGAGGTGTGGGCAACACAGGGGTAAATCTAAAACATGTCCAGTCTCCAACACATGGGGGTGTTAGCATTGGGAATACCGTCGGTGCCAGCACAAAGGAAGGACGTGAAGAGGAAGAAGAAGGAGTGAACGGAGGAGTGTTCATCCCTCCGCTTAGACTGAACAGCTTAGTGGGGGAAGATAGCTTTAATGAGGCTGTCTGGACAAACCGAAGCCAGGGGGAGGAGGGGGAGGAGGACGGAGGTGACGAATGCAGCAACGCTTCTTCAGATGCTGAATACGTCAACGCCAGAACATTAAACCAACTGCGAAGCGTGCAGGACTTTCCATTGGCCGAAGAGGACGAGGAAGGGGTTGGCTGCCAGTCGTTTGAGGGCAGTGCTTTGATTGGAAACCAAGCGGATGCCGGTTCGTATCCAGTGACGGGTGGAGTTTGTGTGGACTCTACGGAAGGAGAGGGATTTCCTGGTGAGAAGACACTGGCTGCGGGAGAAGATTGCGTTACTAGAGCCGCTGGTCAAGCCCAGGAGAGTGTGCCTTTTAAGAATGACGTGTTTCAGTCTACCGAGGCAAGCGGCCTTGATTTTTCGGCCAAAGTTGTGTTTGAGGACAGTAAGGAGGTCAAGGACGTAGGTGAGTCAGGCATGCAGGATGGAGAATCACTACAAGGAAGACAGTGCGACCTTGAGGATCACGTGTCCACCGATGATTACGTGGGAGATTCGGATAATATTCTCAGCGAGGACAATGAACACCCCCATGACCTTCCGACCTCAGAGGACAAGGGGGACAGCCCTCTCCATGAAGAGGAGGAGGAGGAGGAGCAGGAGGAGGAGGAAGAGGAGGAGGACTTCAGTAGGAAGTTAAATGCAAAAGGTCTTCGTGATCCTCTTCCCGGAATTGACAGTGCTGAAGAAGATCCGAGTCCAAAGCATAAGAAAAAGAAAAATGCGTTGAAGCGATTCTTCGCTCGCAAAAAAGGCAAATACAATCCTTCTGCGGATTTTGAAACTTCAAGCACGCTTCCTTCATCTTCAGAGAAAGAAGAGGACACCAAAAAGAAGAAACCCTCATCTGCTAAAGTGTTTGGGAAGAAAGGAAAAGAGAAATCTAAAGAGAAGGACCCCCCAAAGCCCTCCCGATCGAAGAAGTTGGACTCTGACCACACTTCTAAATCCTCAAAATCTGGGAAGCTAGACAAGAAGAGTATTGTTGTGATCAAGTCTAGTGGGAAGTCTTTGTCAGCCTCTATTTCTGACCCGGGGTCGCCAGATTCAGCTGATATAGAAGACACAGACGAACCCTTCAAAATCCGGGTTAGTGACAGTCTAAAAGGAGTCGTTAGTCAAAACAATGAAGAAAGACCATCCGATTCAGAGCAAAGACAAAATGAAGCTACGGCAGATTCTGTGGAAGGGAGGCTTGAAGCCCCGTCTACTGCAAGCAGTAGTCCACCAGTGTATGCAAATTTCCCAAGGTTATCTCTGAAAATTCCAACCGTAAACAAAGATTCTCCAGAACACTCAGACAAGGGTCAAAGCCCCCTAGGCAGCGGGCATTCACCCTCACCACCTCCAGCAGAAACGGATCCTAATCTGGACAAAGAGCTCCAGAAAAACACGCACGCACACAACGGAAAGGGAAGTGAGTTGTATCCAGAAGACATGGGGGAGAACTATGATGACGTCTACGTGAATACGCAGCACATGGCGCCCACGATGGAGTCACGGTCCGAGTCATCCACGAGTGACGAGAATTCTTCAAGCACGGGAGAGGAGCAGAGTTACGAGGTGAACCCCTCACACGAGGAGGTGGAGGCGGAGGTGGAGGAGGTAGCTCGCTTTGCGACTGGGAGGAGGCTTGGCAATGGCCTGTGTGCTGTAGTTGAGGAGGGTGACAATGAGGAGGAAGAGGAAGAGGAGGAGTCGCATGTGCCTCATCCACCTGCTGTGCCTCCTGGAGTTGATGAGGGAGATGTGGTGAAGACATCTCCTTGTACTACTACAGAAAACAGGGCCCCTTTAGCGAATAATTCCAGAGTGATAGCAGATGGCAGCACACGGCTCCATGACATGAACTCCGACTACATCTCTGATTTACAGCAAGAAGACGTTACGAAACATCTTGATAGAGAGCAGGATTTAGTGGATAATGGCGAGGAAGAGCCAGATCTCCAAAATTTGCCTTCAGATCTATTATTCGATTCCACTTCGGTTCCTCTGGATGAAGGAGGAACTGTGTTCTCTCGTGGTAACAACTCTGGTGTGAGCGACAAGCCGTCTAGAAAGCTGAGCTCTATAGAGACAACGGAGTCGGATGACGAAATAGACGGAACTCTTATTGACGCTGCAGAGGATTTTCCTCTGAGAAGGCCAAAATATTCTGGTGGGTTGAACTTAGAGAACTCATTGCGGCTGTCGGGCCCCGGTTCTCCCCCCTTTGATGCAGGTGTGGGCGCGGGTGCTATGAGCAAGGAGAACCGATATGCTGATAACAACGAATTCGCTGAAGACGGAATCCCGTGTGTTTTACCAACAGCCCCTACAAAACCAAAGAGGAAGGATCGGATTGAGTGCGGGGATGTTTCTCTCGAGCTAGAATCCCCCTTTGACGTATCTCTCATTAGTTTGACACCACGAGAGGAAGAGTGTGACGTCAAAGAAAAGGAGGAGAGCTCGCCTGGTGGGCTGGCTCCGCTACTGATACACCCGGCCGAGTGGACGGAGGACAAGGCGTCGGCTTCTTTTGACAGCTCTGCAGCAAATGCTGCTGCTTGCGAGGACTCCAGTGACGAGTTAGGATCATCTGGTCAAGTCACGATACGGGCCCTGGTTCATTCCCCGTCTTTGGACGATTGTGTGAGTTGGGAGCGACAGTTAGTATTTTCGTCTGATAAGATTTCTAATGCAGTGGAACCTCAACAAAGAGATGCTCCAGACTTCAAAGACGACGTTCTGGCAATGTGTGAACCAGATGGTGAGGACCTCACTGTGTCATCACAACAACGTCATGGCTTTCCCGCAGGGGATATGACTGCACCAGAGCATGGAGAAAAAACAGCTTTGTTTAGAAGTCCATCCTGTGAGAAGAACCGTCTTAACCCTGAAGGTATAAATCAAACAAATATGAAGGAGAAAGAACGTGGAATAGATGATGACTTTTGGGAAGATGCGACAGCATTAGTTGAGCGCCCGCAGGACAGTCTCCATGACAACGGTGATCAGAAGTGCGTGCAAGGAGAAGGGAAGTTACCAGGACCCTTCCAGTACATGCCCAAACGGGTCTCCGACATGCTGAAGGCGGGTGACAGGGAAAGCAACTCAGACAGTGCAGGGGGAGACAAGAATGATCACCTGGCTTTGGAGGGAGTGCCCGATGACATCAGCAGGGATCGGCAAGGAAAGACAACTGGGAAAGATGAGGAAGCTGAGAAGGCAGCGCTGTTCTCAGATATGGACATTGACATAGAAGAGGCCGCAGTTAGGGAGAGTGAAAGAAATGTGGATATTTTGGACGATGTTGTGAATGAACATAAGGAGATGCCCTCTTGCCTAGAGCATGCTGGATTTCTCAGTTCGCCTGAGCGTTCATCCCTTCACAAACCTTCTGATGATGAAGAAGGGTCTAAAAGTGTCAATGAAAATGACGATGACATGATTTTAAGGGGTGTTAATGATGCAGGGAGTATCACAGGTGACAAGACTGTCATTGATGGAAATCTCGGCGTTGAACAAAGTCTCCGAGAGAAATTTAATGATACAGAAGTAATTTTGACAAAGGAGAATCCACTGGCATTTGAAACAAATGAAAGGCAGAAACCACCGGAAGTTCATCATGTGCCCGTCTTAAACACAGTGCTGCCCGCGACATATAGCGCATTTCCCTCCACTCCTGAGAATACAGTCATCGAAGAGATCATCGTTCCATCGGTCAAAAAAGCTGACCATGCACCCCCATCTGAACAATCCTACAGGAGAGTTCTAGACAGACTCGATGACGATAACGTGTCCGTAAATTTACGAGGAAAACCGGCCCCTCTTAAACCTAGGCCTCCCTCATGGAAGATGAAGGCTATGCTCCGAAAGTTTGATGCTAGCCGCTCACCGCCGTCATCATCATCATTATCACCGGCAAAGAGTCCAAAACGACCGTTGTTTTACAATAAAACAGCTGAAGACAGCATCAACAAGGACCTCATCGAAGGTGCCCTGAAGGAGCTAGATGATTTCGTTGATGATGATTTTATGGACGAAGATGATGCAGATTTAAGAGATAGGTTGACGCCAGGAGCTAATGATAGTCACAGAGAAGACAAGACTGGTACCAACTCACATCAAAACAAAAACAGGAGTGTTGACAAGTACGTAGGGAGAGAAGAAGTCAGTGAACCAAACATCGTAAGGATTGAAAAGAAAAATGATGTCTTCGCACCCCCAAATTTTGATTTCTTTAATAGATTGGATGCATGTGACGAGACGAAAGAAGAAAATAATGCGACTAATGATGATGCTGAAAGCAGATTGGAGGTGGATCAAGTTCAGGGACTCAGAAGCTCACCAAACTCTCCTGAATCGAGCGTAGTCTCCGAAGACACCAGTGCTGTGACTGTGCGGAGATCTGAGAGAAAGATTCCTCCGATCCAATCCACCCTTTCCTCTGAGAGTGACAAGTACGAGGAAATCTTAGACGTGAATGATGGACGGCCCCTGCCTGGAAGTCCCTCAGAGATGGAAGAAGGCTCCAGGCAGGTGCCAGCGATACCAGGCAAGAGGACAGCTTCTGGCGCTGAGACTCCCAGAAATCCTGAAGCTGGTTTTGCCACGCATCCGACGCCATTGCCTCATCTAGCCATGGATAGAGGGTATGAAGACGTCAAGGATAAGATAACTGAAAATTGGCAAGGAAAGGATAGCAAGTTCTACGAAGAAGTAGCTGGAAATTCTGATTTGAAGAAAGTTTCTTCGCCCTCTTCAAAGAGGTTCCACTTCCCATGGAAGAAGAAAGACAAGGATACAAGTGGCAAAGATGCTAAAAAGTCTGAGAAGGAGAAAAGTAAGCCAGACCACAAAGAAAAGGGTAAAGACAAGGACAGAGGGAAAGAAAAAGAAAAGAAAAAGAAAGACGGAAGTAGTGGTGCTGAAGTCAAGAACAAAGATGATATTAAAAGCAAACGCAAAACTGCAAGTGAAGAAAAAGATAAAGATCGAAAGCATCCAAGCAAAGAAGAAAATGACAAATTAAAGACAAATCTAAAGGAAACCAAGGATAAGACGGGCAAAGTTAAGGTAAAAAAGACCAAAGATAAATCTAAATCAGCGAAATCAGACCTCCAGAAGCAAATGTCCTGCTCATCGATGCCAGAGGTCTATCATGAAATCGAAGAGAAATCTCAATCCAAGAGAGACAAAAAGGAAGGCGGGTTGTCTTCTCCTAAGTCTGGCGGTTCTTTTTCTTCTAATTCCTCATCCGCATCCTCTACAACCTCTTCGGATGAGTCAGACTACGAACAAATGAATTATATAGAAGAGAAGGAGGAAAAAGTGAAGAACGCAAAAAAGACTCCAGAAGACGTCAAGAATGACAAGACACAAGTGAAGTCCTCCGACTCCCACGGGTATGAGATTCCGTCTCCGTCAGCCACACCCGGCCTCGAGGTGGAAGGTATGGAGACCCCACAGGCTCAAGGTGGTGTGGGGAGACAACAGGGCCTAGAGGGGGATGACGAAGCTATCGCTCCGTATTTGACGTTCCAGTATCCCAGGTACCTGGATGGGGGTGAGATCTATGTGGACAGCCCAATCAACACGCCAACCCGACGTGCAGCCCCGTGGAGAGAGGATTCTGAGGATAAAATTTCTTCTAAGGAATCTGAGGATGATCATTCGGGAGTGAGTAGTGAGCACCCACAGGAGACTGGACCGCTGCAAGAAGTAGGTAGAGATGGCGAGGTAACAGAACACGAGATACTTAGGGCAGAGCCCGTGTCAGAGCTCATGTCAGAACCCTTGTCAGAGCATGTGTCAGAGCATGTGTCAGAGCCTGTGTCAGCGCCTGTGTCAGAGCTGGTTGACCAGTGCAAAGAGAGAGAACCTTCCGTTGCGAACACTGATATGCAAAACTCCGGGTCGGATGGGAAAGACACATCTTATGATGATCGCCCTCCCGATGGGATGGATTCCAGCGAAAAGACGTCATCGCCTTCTTCTCTTTCACCGCAAGTGGAGAGGAGAGAAGAGATGTCCTTGTCGGAGGCTGTCTCCCAGGCACTGCCCACTCTGACATCCAGCTTTGATAGACAGGACACGGATAGCAACAACAACAGCAACAACACCAACAACAATGTCATCAACCTGTCTCCGCTTTGGCACAGTAGACATGACCAAGAAAGTGAGACTGCAAAGGATTTAGTGAGATTACCTTCAGAAAATAGCGTAGGGGATGATGATGTGTTTACTTCGTCTTCTCAACCACTTTTTGCAGATTCAAGCTCCACTGCGGACAATACTTGTGCCATTATGCCAAATATGCATGCTGATGCTGTCACCTCGGAAATTTCAGATCCACGAGCAGAGAAAGGGTGTGGAGAACAAGATGACAGTGAAAGACTAGGACAAGATTTGGTGCCAGATGTAGCGTCAAATGTTCATGTGAGCAAGGGAGAGGAAAATCCTCTGAAAAAACCTGTAGTAACAAATTCAGAAGAAGAGCAGTGGAGAACAGCTTTAAGCCACGGAGCTGGATCGTTGCATCCGAACAAATCGTCAGCGCCATTTTCTTCGCCATCATTATCATCATCATCGTCGTCGTCTGATGAAGATGATGCTGAATACGTCGAAAATAAAGGGAAACATTCCCAGAAAGACAAAAAGAAAGAAACTAAGAAGAAGAAGGGTGGCGAGAAGAAACTTTCAATAAAGAAAAAGAATGAGAGGGAAAAACAAGATGTCAAAAAAAACACCGACAAAAATGCTAGTAAACTTGAAAAGAAAGACTCAAAGAAAGCTGAGAAGGAAAAGCTTAAGAAGAACAACTCAGATAAAAAAGATCGGTGGAAGTGGGGATGGAATTGGAGAAGTAAAGATAAAGATCAGGATAAATCCAAGGGAGGGCATGATAGTAAAGTGTGTACAGACAGCGAGTCTGGTAGAGACTCCCCTTCCTTAGTTGCCGGACAATCTTTACCATCTGTGGAGACGTCGATACTAGCAGTGGATTACTCTTTAAAGAGCTCTCCAGAAAGTTCTCATGTCGCTCAAGAGAAACACCATGGAACATCTGAAAATGTCTGTCTTAATCTAGATGGGGAAAAAGTTCAAAGCTCAATGCAACATCCTGATTTCTCAAAGGTGTCTGAAAATTCACTGGATCCGCTACAAGATTCCGTGGACATATCAGGATCTGCAGACCACAACGTAGAAATGAGACCATCAGAACCATCAGAAGTGTACTCACGCGTGAAGAAGACCTCGGTATCGAAATCTATGTCTCTAGATTTGGGCGCCCCCTCGGGTGTACTCAGCTTCCTGCCATCTCATAGATCTTCTATGGTAGAGTGTGGAGAAGACAACGCAGGAAGTCTGCACGCAACCGACACGAGAACTGAACTAAAGGATTCAGTCGCGACCAGAAATATTGAAATCTCACGGAACCCTGAGCTCTTCTTTAGTGAAGAAAACCAAGATGTCTCCATGACAGCTCCGAACTTCAGTTCAATCTTTGGTACTCAAAACACAGTTGAAGATATGAGTGAAAATAAAACGGATGATACCCACAGTGGGACTGAAGATATACATTCCGCCCCGTCTAAAGATGCTGTATCCAGTGTTTTTCAACTTAAATCAGTCGAAAGCTTTTCTCAGATCGATGGTGATCCGTGGAAAGATTATTCCCCACTTGAGCTTGGCCAATTGACCAACGAAAATCAGGAATTCCCAAAGCTTTCACCAGACCAGAGATCTGAGCTTGATAAAGGCCATCGGCCACGTGATGTCGTTGACCTAGATGAGAGTTTGCCTCCGGAGGAACTGCCCGCTCCCAAGGTGACCGGGACTGCGTTGCGACAAAGCCAGGAGGTGGTCGAGCTCTCAGAGGATCTCTCAGATTTCCAGGTTCATTTTAGTAACATCTGGGCGGCCACGAGCAGTGCGGACGAGTCACGTCGGAGTCCCAACACTGATCAGGACAGGGACAGAACCCCGGATGTTCCTGCCGATGGGGAGATTTACACGGATGGAGACAGCTGGTCTGCAGCGGTGGACGACAGAGCTGGAGGAGGGAGCGAGGACCAAGTCTATAATGACGCAACAAGCATCCCCGCCATCAGACCAAAACTTCGGCTCTCACAGCCAGATAAGGATGGTTTAGACATCAAGCCACGTGTTGCGGTCCCTTCAGAGGAGCAGCCACCTGTTTTGAACCGTAGACAAGTGTACGTGGTGAAAGATACGGACTTAGAGAAGGGTGAAGGTCAGGATGTTATGCCAAGTTGTGACAACACGGATGGGGATTGCGCAGAGTATGACCGGCTGCCAGTTAGGATGCGGGAAATCAGCGCCTCCAAGACGTCCTTCCAGCCCATTGCCATGTCGGCCACCGCCATGTCGCCCGTCAGACCCACGATGTACGCCGTGGTGGAGAAGTCCAAGAAGGGAGAGAATGGCCAGGCGGAGAAGACGGAGTATGCTGCCCCGTGGGAGAAATCATTGGACTGCCTCACCCCGCAGTTACCTCCAAGACAGTACAGACGGTATTTATTATCATCATTATTATTATTATTATTATTATTATTATTATTATTATTATTATTATTATTATTATTATCAGTTGTAGTAGTAATAGTAGTAGCAATAGTAGTAGTAGTAGTAGTAGTAGTAGTAGTAGTAGTAGTAGTAGTAGTAGTAGTAGTAGTAGTA
>JAUEKS010044635.1:0-10204 GCA_031762815.1 Tylodina fungina
TTTCCCTACACACATTGAAGGGTTCAATATCCGCAATTATCTCACAGGCAGCAGTCAATGCCGTCCTTAGTCATCCACATATGAAGCATAGAGCTTGGCTTTGGCTTGCGAAGTTCAGCAACGGGGGTACGCAATGGGAGGCAATGGTTTGTTTAACGTGGCCGTTCAGATCCTAGATCGGTTCTGTTTTGGGCCACGGATGGGGGTACGCAATCTATAAGTGACCATACATAGCCAACCGAGAGTTGCTGGAGACTCATCTAGTTAGCACCCGAGTTGGTACTAGCTAATTCCTTATATAATAAGATTTAATTACACCTAAAGGATATTTGCCTGCTTTTCGGTGGATTCCATCATTCATCGCATTGCCAATTTTTAAATGAGTTTTGTTATTCTTTTTCTCCCTCGATTGATTACGATTATTCCCAGGCATATTGTGTACAGTAGACCAATAATGATGCAGCTTGATGTTGTTTTTGGACTGGGATTCACACCTTTTCTTGGAGGTCAGTGAAGCTTTGGTCTGGTTTTGACCTTTGTTTTAATATATTAGGCGTTTATTTTTATTCTGATTTTGTTCCAAGTTATGCCAATCTTTAATTTTAATGCTACAATGATTTTCGTGCATCCACGACCTTTCCGCTACATTGACTTTCACCATCAAAGGTTTTCCACAGGATTTTCAACACGTCGGAGACCGAATGCTCCGCTACCGTGACATCTACGGCATCGCTTTTGATCTCCGCCAGCTGCTTAAAGATCATGCCAAGGATCCAAGCAAGAAGCTCCGCTCATAAACGTCTTTAAAGTAGCACAGCATGATTTAGCTAGCATGATGTCGATGTGGGCTGCAAGAAAAATAAATGTTACCGGGTACCAAGAAAGGGAAACCTTAGAGAGTTTTCACAATTGAACGATGATTGAATTGTGACATGTCCATCTGTGATAGGGAGAAATGATATATCTATAGGACTGTTTGAAATATGTGCCTTTGGTTTCGTTGATGGATGGGAGGACATAAGCGAAATAATTATTGATATTGCGAATTTGTTCTGTGTGAGCAGGAGTTTTGTGTATTTTTATTTAACTCATTTGTTTTTGAACTGTTTATACATGAAGTGGCATAAGGAATGTTTTTATTTTGCAGCGAAAATTATATGTTGTAACTGTATTCATGGAAAGATAAGCAAAGTAACTTCCTTTCTGCAGACACAGTCACTACCAAAACATATGAAAAGACCAACTCCAAGAAAAGACATCGCAGAGGCCTTCGGCAAAGACATTTCTCTGGACACCTCTGTCTGCTGTTCACTTTCAAGCAGTGTCGACTTGCTTCCTGGACCTGAGCGTAGGCCCTATCTCTCCTGGTCCTATTAACTTAGAACCTCCCCTTAAGCTTATACATGATAACGTTTATCCGTTTTTCTGAAGAGACGAGGCAAGCTGGGAATTTTAGGTGATGTGTTAGAAAAAAAAGTTTTTATATTATTATTTTCAATCATCATTTGTGAGATATCGCTATATTTAATAAGCAAAGTACCTGATTTCATGCATCGGTAAAACTAAATGGCTATCTTTTCCTGTTCTTGACCAAATTCGAGGGTCTACTTTAAACATTTACATTTGTTTATATATAGAGTTATGTCCGTTCTTACATTTGCATTCAAAATCAATACTACATGAGGGAGCTCTTCCAGTCTTGTGTCTGAATTTGTTGACAATAGAGCATATATATTATGCAAAGTAGGTCATTTGATAAAACTTCGAAAGGAGGGTAATAACAGCTGCAACAACTACAGAGGTATAACACTGCTGCCAATACCATCAAATGTTTTCAGCAAAATCATTCTTAGAAATGATCGAGGACAAGGCGGATGAACTGCTAAGAGATCAAAAGGAGGTTTCAGATAAAAGTAGATCGTATTCAGTCCTGATAGGGACGTTGAGTGTAATATTAGGATTCACTTGGAACTCATTTCTATTAGTAAACTTTGTGAACTCCGAAAACTATTTTGACAGTTTGGACAGGGAAACCATTTGGGAAATCCTGTGACAATATGGCATTCTATTGTGGAACAAGCTGCACGGCAAGTTCTTCAACAGTTTCAAGGTCAAGATAGGATTCCAGCAAGGTTGCATTTTATCACTTTTTCTTTTCATCAGACCAGATCAGGAAGGAAGTCACAGCAGGAAATAGAAAAGAAATACAATGGATTTTGGGAACCAAATTGGATGATCTTGAATTTGTGAATGGTTTGACTCTAGTCAGACAGAAGAAAAGACAGAGGAGTTGGACAGTATATCCAAGAGCTTGGGGCTGCACATACATTCTGGAAAAACTTAAGTCCTTAAAGTGAATTCAAGCACCGACAACTCTTTTACATTGACAGACAAACCACTGGAGGAAATGGAGGCATTTAACTATGGTATATTGGAAGCGTAATTGAACAGAAGCTGACATAAAAGCAGGGATGGATCAAAGCCGGATGGAAGGCAAGGAAAATCTCCCAACATGCTAAGATACGATTATTCAACTAAAACGTGAAGGCTGTAATACTGTATGGTTCGGAAACCTGGTAACCGAAAAAACAACTACAGGAAATTAAGAATCTTTATCAATGGATGCTTATTTGTCGGACAAAATCAGGAAAAAATAATGGGAAATGGCCAATCATATACCTATTATAAGAGGAAGAAATTGAAATTGGCAAAAGAGAAGGGATGGAATCTCCAGGGGTGAAAGAAAGGGGGTATGCCATGGATTTCCTCGAGGAAATGCCTGAGCTAGGATGTAAAGAGGAGTGGGACTCTTGGACGTGGAATAAAATGAAAGAGCTGCCTCAACACAGGAGTAAGTGCTTAGTCCATGGTCCCTGGATGAGGTGACGGGCGATGCCGATGCATGTGATAGTTGAGATCATAAACACTTACGGTGGGGCTAAGTTGTCTAGTGTACATTACAAGCATTGGTTAAAGGACAGATCCCCGAGGAACCCCCAAATCCAGTATGTTTTTATATTTATTGATATCTTCTGTGTTTGATCAGTCTATGGAACCATGTCAGGATAGTCCCCGAAAACCCAAATGAAAATTGAAAGACAATTTAATATTTATTGATGACATTGGTCTAGTCAATTGCAGAACGTCAGCTGAGAAGAGCAAAGACATGTTTTCTCCCATATTTGCAGCACACAGATCTTTGTGATCTTTCGAAAATGCGGTTTCGATTTTATGATTCTTTTTATGAGCACACTGCTGGGAATCCTTCAAATTGTTCTTTAAGTGGGTTTTCAATCGCCACAAGACGTTTTAAAGCATCTTTTAAGAAGCATGGAAATGCTGACACAGGCCAATCCTTTTTTCACCTTTTTTCAGACTTTTTTTGGCACGGTAATGATATCATGATGACATGTAGAAAAAAGAGAAAACGACTTCCAGAAAGCAAAAACTGATTTATGTTTGTGACAGCGTTACAAAGGCTGTTAAAATATATGTACCGCAAGACTTATCCACAACCCTTTTGGTTCAAATTAAGCTAACTACACAGAAGTAGGTTTACTGGAACTTGGTGTACACTGTAGAACACTTGATAGTTGATGAAAGAGCAGCGGTAAACAATAACTGCTGCCTGAACAATATTCCCACCCTCATCATCATCTATTTATAAAACACATCTCACCTACCATCTAACATGTAAAGGAGTACCCATGAAAAAGGAAGCCATTTAATGCTACAAACAGTTACTTATGAATCAGTCAATTTAGCATTATGAACCTGATCAAAACTACCTTCGATTTAGACATAAAAAAACATGGTAATGTAGAAAATGAATCAAAATCTGTGTTAGTTTTGTTATTTCACTAAATTTTAATTTTAAAATGTGTGTATTCTTCATATTATTTTCACACACACACACACACACACACACACACACACACACACACACACACACACACACACACACACACACACACACACACCCACACACACACACACACACGCACACACACACACACAGAGCAATTTCTCATGAAACTTTCACACCTGCATTCATAATATATCATCACTGTTGGATACTAACTGCATGACTAGCTGCAAAAGTATATCAAGGTCTAACGTTAATTGATAAAGTATAGAGTGATTTTCTCAGTAAACGCTGAGATATAATTTTGGTTAAAACCCAAAGGGTCTCTAACTGACTGGTGTTCTTATCACCCTTGGCTACTCATTGATTCTATCCGGCACTAGACTGCTTGAAGGAACAGACGCTAGGAATATGCTATCGGTAGTCGGCTCTCGTTTTTGTGAAAACCACCGAATTGCACAATTGGCCGGAGTTACCTGTTGTCTGCTGATCTGATCTACAAAAGCTAAGGTAATGAAATCCCTTCCTTGTGATGCCTCTCCGGAGTCAAACCCCCCGGCATCTAAGAAATGCCTCCGATGAGGTCGGAGTTCTCAAAGACGGGCTCAAAGAGTTCCTGGGCATCTCGATGGCCTTTCCTAATGCTGTCGGGGGGAATTTGCGAGCGCGAAGTTGTGCCCGGCCTCAGAACTAAGCTCTGACCACTTCTCCTTGACTTCGGCCACTGACCGTTCCACAGAAGAAATAGCATTTACTGCTGCTGTCACCTCCGCTCACGCCACTTGCTTCTACTTATTAGTCAGGGAGCTCATAAATTTCTGTTGAAAATTGTCTTTTCATGCGGTAAATTCTTCAATTAAAGTAATTCTTTAATTACTGGTGAAATTATGCTTTCTTAACTCACTCGGCCCCGTTATCACCACATTGGCGATATTTTTCTGTTTACGGTTCAGCCTCGATATCATCACCCTGGCGATCCTAACGTAATAATTTTCCCAGGGAAACTAGCATCACAGTGGCGATATCGGGTGGATGTGGAGATAGCGCTGTTATTTCCCTTTCGTTTGAAACTAGTTTTGCTTCATTCGGCCGATAATTATATTTTTAATGATTTTTTTTTTACTGCAAGACCTCTCCAGTGACCAAAATAGCGACTTCCAGGCCAAAATGCGAGGTAGTACCGTATCTTTGAAATTTTTGAGCAACCTAATGATTCCGATGTTTCTGTATAGGCCTACTCCAATAGTGATGTAGATCCAGATTATAGCGAACCTGCAACCCAAAAATCTCGCACATCTAACCCAAACCAACAAATAAATCTTAAAGGTAGGTATATCTAGATCTAGGTCTGAACATTCACAGAAAAAAAGTATTAAAGATGACAACAATCTGTTTGTGTAAAAAGAAAGTTTATTATGTCATCTTTCAACACTGAAAATTTCATGAACATATCTTAAATAGTTTTCTCACAATGAATTTTTGAAAACACCCTCGAAATGGAGTCCCCAGTGACAAGCGGCCAAAAATACTGTGGGGCTGAGTGAGTTAATACTTGAGGTGTAGTGTAGATCTGCATTGTGACACTACTCAGACTTATGGAGATCCATGTCACGATAATGTTCTCAATCAAAGATTCTTGGGACTCCAGCGCTTTTTCATACCCACTCAGAAAAACAGCCGATGCACAAGCCTAGCCTACCACAACCCTAGACTGGTTTGACCGAAGTGTTGGCCTAGTTCATTCATGGCCTTCAGACTGCGGATTAGAACTAGAGCACCATAAATAAAGCTCTTCACCAGAATCAGAACCACATCGCACAACAGAATCATCTATTCTGAAAAATTTGCATACGAAACACACAAAATTCAACTTTCTGTCAAGACACACCAACAGAAGAATTCTCCAGCACAGAAACACTGTTTTTTCAATCAATACTGGGGCGATGGAACAATTTGTTCAGGGAAAAGCACTTGCAAAATGAACTCCACACAAGACTACGTGTATATGATGCATTAATACGGCATCTATTTAAAATGATTTGAATTAAGATGAATCAATAATCTCAATATGGCCTTTACATTGCCTCGGACCCAGCACTGAATAGCATCAGTCTCTACAGAACAAAAAAATTAAACAACAAGTCACCCTTGCATACAAACAAACAAAAAAAAAAGAGAGAGAGAGAGAGAGAGAGAATCATAATATGCGCATTTATCAATCCTCCTCATTGACTACTAACACTAGTGTTTTAAGAAGTGAAATATACTGCACATCATAGCTGGCCCTGAACTTCCTCAAGATGAGGCAAATTACTCTGCAAAATACACTATAGAAGATAAATATCAGCTACTTACATCCACGGTAGGTTCTGCTTGCTTCAGGCTCCTTGTTTTGCGGACATTTCCTATCTCAAAGGAGGGCACGGTCAGAATCTCCACATTCACATTGTCTTTGTAGATAGACTTCAAATCCTCCGTCACCTGAAGACACACGGCAGGGAACACCATTGGGTCACACGCACCGAACGCCTCAAACCAACATTAGATAGCTTACACCTGGACCCTGGGGCCTTGTATTATATACAGGGATACCAAATGATATTTTATTTAAAAACCTGAAGATGAGCGGAGTATCGCATCTCACCTACAACGAATGTTATAAATGCAGTTTTTCAATAAACAAACATAGCACCAAAAAAAAAAAAAAAAAAAAAACAAGGAAAAATTCCAACAGTTGAAAAAAAAGCTGAAAAAGCCTGAAAAACCTGACTTTTGGCATCCCTGTATATAAGATATATATATTAGGAACAGTCTTGGAAATTGGCATCTATTCTGATACTGTTAGCTTCCCGTCAATAAGCAGCTAAGAATGCCTCAGGTATTCACTTTTGGACGTAGCCAAAGAGGCATTAAGAATTTTGGTCAGAAATTTTTTTTAAAAATGGCCCTTTTTTTACCCTACCCCCTATTCATACGTCATGACCCAAAAATGTAACAATGGAAAATCGATTGAAACCTAAACTGTTTGCCATAATAATAATAATAATATCATTTTTGCATGTAACAGCAAACGCATGTATGCTTGATTTTTCGAATCTAACTGATTCGGAATAGATAATTTATCACGCAAATGCGCATTTTCCATGGCTACTATTTGGTGTTTTCTTGAATCGTGCAGCTGATGGCTGACCTAGATTCCACACTGTAGACCTACTCACCTTCCGAGGTTGATCATAATTTTAACACTGTTGATTGTTTCTCAGTTCTAAAGTGTATTCCCTTCAGGTTTATGGTAAAAACGAAATGGCTGAGACTAGAAATGTTTCCGAAGCAATTTCACACGTGAGATCTAGATTTAGAAAATGTAATGAGGACAAAACCGATTCTAGATCTACTGTTCCAAAAATGGGTCACAACGTATATATCGACGTAAGGTAATGGTTAAGTGACTATTTTCTTCTAGTAAATCGAAAACATGAACTTCCGTCGACGAAACTTGTTCTCCTAAAAATAACCCTTTTAAATAAGGCACTTTATTACAACACCCTGACTGTTCTAGCGCACCCAATAGGACGTGCGATCAGAGCCTAAAAATAGCGCTGGTATAAAAATATTTAGATCTTTTGAAAAAACACATAGTGCCTGTATTAGCAGGGACTTGCACTATAGATATGGTACCCATCGAACCTTACTTCATTATCCGACCCTTCACTTTCTATTCTCGGTAGCAAAATGCCCATGATGTTGACCACAGACGAGCTCAGGTCGCTGGACATTAGAGTCTGAAGGGTGTGGCTGTGGCCGGAGGTAGAGACGCTGCCTTCCACCAAGAGGGAGCCCACAGCACGCGTGCATCGCGTACGTATCGCCTGCATATCACGATTTACTCTGGAAGATGACAAAAATACAAATATCGTGGACATGTGAACCAAAGAACGTATCCTCCTATTCACAATTAATATTACAGTATGTATAGAATTGTAGGAGCATGATCCATTTCTGCTGTGGACAGCTGCCGTACATCAGAGAAAACTACGATTTAGCACTAAGGGTTAAATAAACATTCCCTAGAGAGGCTGTGAAACCACACTGGCTGCAAGCGAAGGGGGATAGATAGATCTCGAGCAGACACTGCACTTGCTTTCCTCCTTCAGCGAACTGGTCATTTTTCTTGTTTTCAGCCCTCCGCATTCTGTATTAGTGGCACTCCAGACTTCACAACTCACACTACTTGGTTTACCAACTCATATTTTCTTCAACAGAATGCAAATACTTAACTAGTGAAAAAGGGGCAAACACTAAAAAGGACACATAATGACTAAGTTTCTTCTAGCAGGCTAGTGCAGCCAATATGACCCATTCATGTCTTCCCAATACATGATCTCCATAATAATAGAGCTTACACATTTAAATAACAAAACAACATTTCTGCGTAATAGAGCACTGACTTGTAAATGGTGTGAGTAAGTAAAAGAACAAACTTGATGTCCAAACTCAACCTCTCTTATATACATTTCATGAAAAATTAGGTTACCCCATGTTTCGCACTTACTGTAAAGTGAGGTTTTTCACCTCATCAGTGGTGAAATGTTTCTTAAAAAACAAACTCCTGATTTCCTCTGACATGTTGACATACTGTGACAATGCAGCAGCCGCATACCTAAGAGGACATGTGGAAAGAAGAGTATGTGACACCAGAAATATCAAACTAATGGAAGATTTTTACCTCACATCTGACACTAACATTGAGGATAATATTAAGTAGAAAAATTGCTAATAAAAAAAATATAAAGAAAGTGAGGAAACAGTCCCGGAGGGATCCAGTAACTTCTCACACCCAGGAACTACTACATCGTATGCTCGAGCTAACAATGGTTACAGTGTGCGAGTAGTTACCAGATCAGTTGCCCAAAATAAATAAAAACTGACTAAAGACCATCGCAATCGGTGGATGCAGTCAGTATGGTTGTTACCTTGCTGTGTATGACCGCTAATGAGAGACACTCCAGGAGCCATTTAATCTCCCTCGGCTCATCTTACAGCTCTCCCACATTGCAGTCCACACATAAATTGATTGGAACAGCTAATTAGTCTAGTGTACTTAAGAATTTCACCGTTTCAGCATCTAAGGTGAAGGTGCTGGGCTGAAATGCACACCGAATTGGAATGAATGAATGACTTGAGTTTTACACCCCTTTTCAACACATTATGGTTATATCAGAGATGGGACCTAAGTTTTAAAGTGTGTCTCCGATAAGATGTGACTCCACATGTGACTTCAGAGAAAACTCTGAAAAAAAATCTTGGCTGAACTTGGTCTCGAACCCGCGACTTTTCGTCTTTGTCTTCTGAGGCCAGCAGCTTAACCGCTACACCACAGAGACTCCTGATTTTGAGCTGTATAAGACTGCTTGTCATGCATCAAGGTCATACTGGATACATCTCCCGCAGTAAATCTTGACAGATCTAATGTATCCAAAGCCCCTGCTCCAATTCACTCCTGTTCGTTCCTACCACGATTAATTTTCTTGCACAAAATGATAACTCATCACTGCAACGATTAATTTTCTTGCACAACATGATTACTCATCACTGCAACTTTGCCCATATTGTTTATCTTTGACCATTTGTCTAGTGATTGGTCGACTTGAGATGGACCATGTCTTCGGTCACTTCCCAGAGCTCTGCAGTAGCAAGTCAAGAAAGGCTTGGGTCTCTTGCGCTTCCCACAAGCACATGGCCCCTGTTATAATATGCGGCTGTATCATAAGTGGGGAGAGGTGAGCTTGTCTCTACACTGGCCAAAGGTGTTGTGCAACACAATGTAACAACCTCTGGAGCAGTGGCTCCATGTCTCGTCTTCACCCCCTCCTTTCAGTTCTGTGATTTGCCCACAGATCAGGTCTTAGATTCGGGTGTTTCTACCCGTTATATAAAAGAACACCATTCTGTATCGGGTGCTTATCAGCGCAATAAGTACAAAAAGGTTAACCCTAAACGAGATTCAGCCAGCGTTATTTTAGTGTTGATTGCACATCTTTCGACTGAGTATCAGTGTCTGCAAGTTCAGCAGGGAGTTACTGCCCTTTCTTCCCCTCTCTCATAAATATAAAAAAACAAACGCTCGACACTTCGGGGGAGGGGGGACGGCAGATGAGTAGCTCAGGTGGTTGGAGTTCCGTCTGAAGATACAGAGTTCGATCCCCGTTCTATATGAATTTTTGGGTTTGAACACACTCATCTCTGCCTCTAACTAGGTACCAGTAATAATAATAATAATAATAATAATAATAATAATAATAACAATAATAATAATAATAATAATAATAATAATAATAA
>JAUEKS010044857.1:0-10201 GCA_031762815.1 Tylodina fungina
AGTTTTCTCTGGCCCACGGCTCATGTGGAGTCGCCTTGTCCTATCGGAGATGGACGTTTAAAACGTAGGTCCCACCTTTGATATAACCCGAACCTTAAATGTGTTCAAAAGGGGTGTAAAACTGAAGTCATTCATTCACATTCATTCTTCAGAAGAGTATGTACACTTTTTAAAACTTGACGACTATACTACATTACAGGGTCTGATTTTAAATAATGATGAAGAGAAATGCAAAGAATATACTGTACGGTAACAAATTTTGTATGTTGTGTGATGAAAATTTATTGAATTTAAATGTCAGCAAAACAAAAGAATTGATAATAGATTTCAGGATGGTTCAAACAATTAAAGTTAAAGACCATAAAAGGTGGAACAAATTGAAAAATATAAAATTTAGGCATAACAATAGACCATAACTTGAAATACAATGAGCATACCGTACAACACCAAAATGAATAAACTGCATGTATTTTCTAAGAAAACTGTCCTTACTTGATATAAACAGAACACTCTGTACCATACCGGTACATTGTTTTATAGAACGGTCATTGAGTGTATTGTGGCCTGGGGAGAGGGGGGAGGGGACTTGCCATAGCTGTCAAACATAATTATGTTTGTAATATTAGATCTACATGCCAATGACAAGCCGTTGTAAACACAAAAAGACTTTATTCGAGGTCCTTGGGTTACATCATTCATTTAGTCAATCTGCAAGATGGAGATGCCACACACCACAGACACATGGCTTATACAGCAGTTACGTAAACACAATGACATACAAGTACAAGTAGTTCTGTACATTGTATAAACACTTCTGTTCTAAACTTAATTCAAACTAATACATTTAATTCAATCAACAATAGCAGAGACATGGGATAGAATAATCAAAATAATCAAACAAATTATGTTCAACTCATTTAATTTAATGTCATTTAACAGCTTATACATTCAGAATCCTACTTGAGAAAGATTAAAACCATTATAAACGACAGCACCCACCCTTTTCACAATACCATCACAACGTCAATTAGATCCAACAGACTACCGGTACTGTCTTCAACAACAAAGACTGAAATACATTCAAAATCCTTTATTCCCAACAGTGTTAAGATTTTTTAACGAAACCATAAATTAATATGTCAAGTAGTTATTTCTATTCTACAACATTCTTTGAATTGACCCAGAGTTTTGCCCATCCACATATTATATCATTGCTGCTTCAAACATGTTGAATTACTGTAAAACTGGTGTGTACCGCATGGTTTGTTCAATTTACTGTACAATTTTCTTAGTTCAATTTGCTTTTACTATTTCTACCTCAATCTATACATTATTTTTGGAATCTATATTTTTATTTGAGGTCTCGTCTTTCTTTCTTTGTATCTGTGCCTTTCTTTCTTTCTATCTTTCTTTCTTTCATGTCTTTTGTGTCATTCTGCCATTCTGTCTGTGAAATGAATTTCAATTTGGATGAAATAAAAATTAAAAGTATTATAATATTAGATCTATTATTATTATCATCATTATTATTACGTGATACAGTATTGAAAGTGAGAAACCAAAGAATGGTGAAGAATTATCATCCAGTTATTATGACATTGTTAGAATTCATAAAAACGCATGAGATAACTCAAGCTCGTAATGACAACATCAGGTTACATCAGGTTATGTGTGTGTGTGTGTGTATGTGTGTGTGTGTGTAGGTGTGTGTGTGTGTGTGTGTGTGTGTGCGTGTGTGTTTATTTTTTGACAAACATCCTTTGATCTATGTACGAGCTAACTTAATTACTCATAGTACTTGTATGCAAGTCTTCAATCTTTTTGTCGTACAAAAGCAATCTAGCATTATCTAAGTCTATAGATTTTTTAAAAAGAAGGGAAACCATTATCTCGCAGCACTACTGAGGCTCTATATCATAGTAATACTGGTTACTACAACAATGACACTTTGACCAGTGTTGTTCATGTAAAGCTGTTATTTTCATTTAAATCCCAACAGCAAATAGTAATTAGCAAATGTCTAAGAAACCCCCACAAAGGTACAAGTAAATTTTCATTTTAAAAAATACACATGATGAAATGCTATAGTCAACAACAAATCAATACCATACCAGTATCTCCAAAGACAAAAAAGCCGTCGTTTTACATGATACAAAATTATTATATCACTATTGCTTTATGTTTCATTAATTCACCAATAAATATGCTTTAAAACACATAATAATCTGCAAATGTTGCTCAACATAGTATTTATAGCTGAAAGTAAACCTTAAAAGAAAAAACAAATGTGAGCTTTTATATAGCGCGATATCCACTAAACGTGCTCAAAGCGCTTTACAGGGGTCCCTAAGCCAACAGCAACGCTGAAACATGAAGGACATGACAATTGCCTGTTAGGCCCGAGTAAATTTTTTTCGGACATAGGCAACGCTGTTTAACGGCCAGGTACGGTACTCATTTTACACACAAGTAGGGTGAGGAAATGTGAGTAAAGAGCCTTTCCCAAGGACTTTGCACCATCACTGATAGGATTCGAACCCACAACCTCACGGTTACGAGCCGAACGTCTAACTTCGACCACAAAGAACAATAACAAAGCGCAGTTTAGAAGTGGAATGAATATAAATTTTCCAATTTCATTTTTCATACTATAAATCTTCCAATTTCATTTTTCAAACTAGAAATGCTCAGTATGCATGTGCCGTACAATTTGAATTATGTGCATGTACAATTTAAATTATGTGAATAACAGTAGTGCATCTTATAACTTAAATGGCGAAATATCACCTCACCAGTTGTTTTCTTACTTAGGTGATAAACCTTTCAATACTGTGGAACTCAACAACGACGAGAAGAAAGTGTGACTTACATTTGTCAGCCTTTATGAGCCCTAGTCAGACTGTGACTGTGACTGCGAGTAAGGGCTCATATCGACTGTAGAGTTGGTGGCATTGCGAAAGAACTAAACTTCACACAACTATATTATAGTAAAGGATACAATTGGGTTCCTTAGCTAAAACCGCCATGCACTTTTGCTAAGTGAGCATAACAAATTTGCTCGTTTTCAAAGACTTCAAGGCAGGTCCAACAAAAGTAAACTTTGCATCCAATGCAATGCATTTTGTTGCAACCTTCAATTTTTTCTACAGGAGTACCACAACCTGGACAAAACTTATTCTTCTCTGGATTTGTTTGAATCCATTTACTCAATTCTTCTTTTGATTTTGCCAAGTTGGCAGCTAACTTGCATGTCAGGCCTTGGTGAAAAAACGAACAACAGGATGAGCAGACAGTTGCAAAGCATGAAGGGCATTCCAATTCACAGCCATTTGGCTCATTTGAGATCTTGTAGATGACAGAACAGTTTGCAGTTGGACAAAAACTGTATGACATCTTGTTCTGCTCCACAAAGGAGTCCAAAGCCATGTGTACTAGTTTCCCCGTTTCAAGCCACTTCTGGCTAAGAAAAAAACGGAAATCTCTCCAACAGAAAGGCATTTCACAGGTTGTCTCAGCACAACAGATAGGAAATCGTTTCTCCTGAACAGATATAGAAACTTGTGTTTGAAGACATACCATACAGTAACTGTGTCCACAGACTTCCATACGATGCAAATCAGACACTTCAGCTACAGGGCACATGCAAGCAACGCAATCTGGCATTCCTTGGTGATCACACCGGAGGCCAGAGGAGCTCATGCTATTTACCACATCAGATATAGAGATTAGTGCATTCGCAAGAGCTGTCTGTGAGCCAGTGAGAGTCAACTCCTGCTTCTTGAAATTAATATCCACATCATCAATCCCAAACTCTTGCAAGAAGCCATCCATGTGCATCCCATGTTTAAGCATAAGGGCCTTCATTAAACCTGGCGGCTTTCCGTACCCTTTCAGCGACACAGTCTCTTGCTTCCCTTGGTCAAATTTGTCAAGGTATTCGTTGATTTCTATCATTGCCTTGCTCACATCCGACTCTGCACCAAAAATACGTATCTTGTCATGTCTGCGTTCCACCATGATCAGGACAGAGGAGCTTTTTTCCACTCTGCGGATCACATCAAGACCGTGTGACTTCAACAAACATTTTGCAATAGAGTTAAGGCCACAATCAATCACGACCCCTTCCAGTTCACTTTGGAAAAGCTCTCTAGCTTCAATTATGTATTCTGCCTTTGGGGATATTATGTCAATTAAAAAGTGTTCTCTTGATTTTCGGATGGTTACTTCAGCTTTTTCATATTCAGTTAGACCTTTTATTATTTGATCAAAGCGTTCCTTACAGACCTTCATTACATCATTTGAAATGTATATTTTAGTTTTCAGTTTGGGGCTTACAGAGACAGGCTGATTTTCAATTTGTAGACATCTTTGTAGCTGGGTGCATGCTTTTAACCCAACAGACAGATGCTTGAAGCGGACAATTGCAATCTGATAAACAGAATTTGCATTTGGCATAATCGGTGTGATTGAAAAGTCTTCTTTGGATAAGTAAACTTCAAGCTTCTTTGAAATGGATTTTTCGATAGCATCTAAATCTTTGGGAGAAGGAACATCTCTCTGTTCTCTGATGAAATTGACACGAATTGTGTTCGCCTCTTCCTTGTACTCTAAAAGAGACATAATTTGTCTTCTTACCTCCTCCTCTGATGTATTGCCTATATCATGACATATGAGGCACGTTTCCTCGCTACTCATCTTGATGTTACAAAAGCGGCCATCGAGATACAAGGACTTTCCAACAAGGCTGGCAATCTCTAATGGGGGGCAATTGATGAAAGCCAGTCCCTTTCCTTTCACTGGTCTTCTACACCAAGAAACCTTGGCCTCCAACATGTTCCTCGCAAATTTACAATTGCCATATGTCTTCAACACAGCCACACCTGTTTCATCACTACAGGTTCCTGAGACCGCAGCGTTGGCTTCCAAAAATGTACTGTACCTTACTAAACCCCATGGATCAGGTTGTCTAAATTTAAAGCAGTCTTTAATGTCTCCAAACGAAGAAAATTTAATTTTAATGTCATTAACCGTTGTATTTTTTGATTCCTTTTTGATGATAACTGTGTTGCTTTCACCAGGCCAAAAGGTAGTCTTTACTGATCCACCCAAACCAAGGACAACTCGGAAATTGCAATCATCATTTGTTGCCGTTTTAGTATCAAATTCATCTTCTTCAGACTCCAAACGTCTTAACATTTCTTTTTTAAACTCATTTAAAATCTTTAATGACGTTTCAGAGATAGCTGTAGATGAGTAAATGTCCACTCTCCCAAGGCCTCTGTCAGCCTCAATAACAACTGTCGTCATTCCTGCTTCACTAAGTTTTTCTTCAAGCACTTTGAGGTTTGAGAAGCGTGGTCCCACCAATGCATGGAATACTGAATTGCCCAGCTCCTCTCTGTGCACCAGTTCTATTCTTCTGTGCTGGACCTGAGCTATATCTAAGGATAATTCACCTTGCTCAATGGCTTCGTTAATCCATGCCAATGGAACAATTGTGACACCTTTGATGAAATTCCTTGATGTTTTGGTGAGCTCAGTGTACACAACCCATTCTGATGACAAGTTGCTACTGACAAGAGGAGATGAGGGGTGAATGTGAACCTGGCGTTCAATGCTAACAGCATAATACCCAGCTCTTTCATGCCCAAGATAATGGCAAATAGAGGACCTGTTGGCAAAGAAGAACATCTTTGATAGAGTTTCAAGAACCATTTTGTCCTCTGAAAAGACCTCCTGCATCACTATGTTCCACTCTTTTAATAAAATATGTGCCACATCATCTATACATTGTCTTGCAAAATTCAGCACTTTATAGTTGAGGCTGTGATTCTTACACCACTTGAATTGCTCCTTTTTGGGGCACTGAGACCACACCTTGTATACCTCCAACCATGTGAAAATGTCTCCAAAGTCAGAACTGAATTGGTTTTTGCTCCTGGCTGCAGCCTGTTCTTCTGTCTCAGAAAAACCTTTGTAAAACAAATTAGACCCATTACTGATCAGTGAAGCCAAGACTACGGCATCATATAGCATATTTTTCTGATTCCCATGGAACACTAAATAACCTTGCTTGGGATCAAATGGCAATTTGGCTAGAAATCTCCCAACTTCGGTTATGCCCACAGTTGGCGACAAAGCCCCAATCTCCCTCAAGGTATTTAGGGCAGACTGAATTGCATCTTTGCTTGGAGCCTGAACAAAATCGTAGCTCAATGCATCCACCCCTAGCTCAGACAACTTGAGAATTGCTTGGCCTAAGTGAACACGGAGGATTTCAGGATCAGTAATAGCTGCCATGGAATTGTAGTCCTCTTCTGTATACATGCGATAACATTTTCCGCTGAAAGTCCGACCTGCCCGACCTTTCCTTTGGTCTGCAGAGCTTTTACTGATTACATGAGTATCTAGATGACTGATATTCCTCTTGGAATCATATGTCATTTCTTTTGCTAATCCTGTATCAATCACATATCTGATTCCATCTATGGTCACAGATGTCTCAGCACAATTAGTGCAAAACACAATTTTTCGGATGTCATCAGGCAGGGGCTTGAAAACCTTCTTCTGTGCATCAGTAGACAACTGTCCATGCAAAGGGAGACACTTGAAATCCTTCTTTCCTATCATACGTTTCTCAAATGCTTCACAACAACGCATCACTTCAATTGATGAAGTCAAGAAAACAAGGACATCCCCAGCATCTTCACCTTCATGTATTTGTATTGCCTTTTCAACAGCCTTTGCTTCATAGTTTTCAAAAGCCTGAGACGCATCCGTGCTTTCATAGAATATGTCAACAGGGAATGTCCTTCCTGATATGCGCAGCTCTGGTTTGGTGTTGAAAAAATCAATAAAGATTTGTGGCTCAATGGTTGCTGATGTAATAACAACTTTCAGGTCTGGTCTTTCCTGCAGGCACATCTTGATCATGCCGAGCAGAAGGTCAGTGTAAATACTTCTTTCATGGGCTTCATCAACTATAATACAGGAATAGTTGGACAACTTTCTGTCAAGCAAGCATTCATTCAGAAGACTGTGATCTGTAGTGAAGACAACTTTTGTTCGCTCATTCATTTTCTGTTTCCCGCCAACTTTATATCCAACGACATTCCCCACCATTCCAGTTATCTCTTCTGCCACATATTCTGCCAGAGAAATAGCAGCAATCTTTCTTGGCTGCGTACATACAATCTTACCAGAACCGACATTTGCTTCAAAGATATACTGAGCCATCTGAGTGCTCTTTCCTGAGCCAGTTTCCCCCAGAATAACTGATACTTGATTTGAAAACACAAAATTTTGAATATCTTTCCTTCGCGCATATATAGGCAAGGCTTTGTCCAATCTTTTACATTCCACACCAAAAGCACGTTGACAATTGATCAAGTCTTCTTGAGTAGTAGTCAACGGATTTAATTCATTAATTCTCACTTTGATTGCTTTATAACGTTCTAAGAATTCTGTTTTTTGTTTTTTTAGTTCAGTGATTTTGTCCATTGTAGCCTGATTCTCAACTGCTTCATTCTTTTCCCCATTTTTCATTGCATCCAGTAGTTGTTGGTAAGAGTTTATTTTCTCTTCATGCTTCGACAGAGCGGACAAATGCTTCATCTGAATGTCTGTGAGGACCTTTGCAATCTTTGGTGCATTCTCTTGAGAATTAGGATCACTGTCTTTAACTTTAAATGTGTTAATGGAGCAAATAATTTTTACACGTGCATGGGTGTCTGCATTCATCATCTTCACCAATTTCCTGGCAGCTGCTTTACTGCTGACCTCCATTTCACATGTGGTCTCAGAACTCGATATTTCTACGCTATCAATAAGTACTTGGAAAGAATGGCTCTTTAAGAATGGGACTGTTTTTGAATGTAACCATTTAGCAACATCCTGTTTCTGTTGGAAAGATTTTGCTACTTTAACATACACAATCGTTGGAACAGGCTGAGAAACATTTTTCGTGTTTGTATTCTTGGGAATTTTAGTAGGCTGAGACGAAGATGTATCTGCCAAACGATCTCCTACCATATCCAACTCTGCAATTTGTGCTTTAGAATTAGAAGCTTTTCCCACAGGATTGTCTTTCTCTTGTGTCCATTCACTCAAAATAGCCTCTGCCATTAGGGAGTTTCTTTCAGCTTCCTTTTCATCCGGTAGAAGTTGGTGTTCTTTGTCAATGCCTACAATCTTAGACGTGACCTTTGCTTTTAGCTCTTTCCGCATTGCTTGAACCAGGCATTTTGCCAATGCTTTCGCCAGCTGCTTGCTTTCTGCAGAAAGAATGAGATCACAGGAAGCAAACTTGTTGGTGTACAAAATGCTGCTCTCTATTAAAACAATCTCTGATTTCGACTTATCTACATTCTTTAAAATGATATTTTTTAAACTTTTGACACTATCAATATCACCAGTACAGATGTTCAGTGAGACTTTAATTTTTCTCAATGAAGCAGACCCCAGTTTCTCTTCCTCTTTTACTCGAGAGGACGTAGAAAACACACGCTTCCTTTCTTTCTCCTTTGTTTGCAGCTTTTTGAAATCTGGAGACAATCCAGTTGAAAAACTTAAAGGCATTTTCTGTTGATCACTGCTTTTGAATACCGGTAACTCCATTGATCTTTCTGCACTGCTTGTTATGCTACTGACATAGCTAATAACTTCTATATCCTTGCACTGTTCTGTTGTTTTAATCATCTGGATGATCGAATTAACATCTGCTTCAGAGAAAATCTCAAGTTTACATTTGGTAAAAGATTCATACATTTCAATTGTATCCCATAATAACTTTAAAAGTTTATCCTGCTTACAAAAAACTCTCTTAAACCACTTATTAAGATCAGTTTTCTGACTAAAACATTTTCTCACTTTAATAGACATAGTTGTTACAATATGTTCAGCATTTTTGTTTGCTAAAGTTAAAGAGCTTTGCTCGGGCCCCTTTTTCTTGTTTCCAATTTTAAATGTATTATTTACATCTTTAGGTGCACTTTTTATTATATTGACTGCTGTCCTCTTTATATGCTTTTCATCCTGACCTTGAGGAGATGTAGAGCTGGCCTGTGGTGGCATAGCCAGGTTTTCATTCACACAATGTAATTCATAAGGTGGTGGAGGTGGGTAAGTCTCTGAATGAAGGGGATTATAACGGCTAACTTCGACGGAAGATGGCCTCTCAGAGTCGGTATAGGGGGTTGGTCTATCATTGTAGCCATGGGATGGAGGTCTATCATTGTAGCCACAGGGTGGAGGTCCATCATTGTAGTCACGGGGGGGTGGTCTATCATTGTAGCCACGGGATGGAGGTCTATCATTGTAGTCACAGGGTGGAGGTCTATCATTGTAGCCACGGGATGGAGGTCTATCATTGTAGCCACGGGATGGAGGCCTATCATAGTAGCCACGGTATGAGACGCCTGTACTCTCACTGTAGTTGTGAGGTGATCCGTCCCTGTAGCATCGGGGAGATGGATTTTCAATGGGCATCCGGTGGTCTAGTCCCGGTGGCACATTTGGTTGCAATGCAACAGAAATCTGACATGATGTCCCAGGAACTAAGAGGGGAACACTGTTTGGTGAAAATTTGTCGCCACGTTGGCTCTGAACTCCCCCACAGCTCTGACCTCTGCCATGAGTGGGATTTTCCTCAAAAGCTTGATTTCGACCACGTCCCTGACTTCGACCACGTTCCCGACTTCCACCACGTCCCTGACTTCTCCTACGGGTCTCCTCTTCCAGGTGGGCCTGACCTCGTCCACGATCTATTCTACTCATGTTTTGAAATGTTGTTCACCAATAACGGCCGTACCAGTACAATTATTGAAAATCACTTTCTTAAAAAATGCAAAAAAACGTTAAGTGATTAATATAACAGTCAAGACAATCAATAAAATTGCAGGAAAAAAGTGACTTGGGGCTGCAGTTCTTTGGCAAAGTGATCAATGAATGTAGGTTCTTTACAGTTGACTGTAATGCTGACGGAAAGTTGGCGACAGGTAAGCAACTGTTGTTTGAAAGTGGGGAGACCATCATGTCGCCTGTTGAAAAAAGTGGCCATTGTTATTAACGATTTAATTTTCTTACACGGGGAAAACACAGAATAACATAATAGAAATAATAAAAATAATGAGAAAAAGAAGAAGAAGAAGAAGAAGAAGAAGAAGAAGAAGAAGAAGAAGAAGAAGAAGAAGAAGAAGAAGAA
>JAUEKS010044968.1:0-10200 GCA_031762815.1 Tylodina fungina
CCCCCCCCCCCCCCCCCCCCCCCCTGTACAACCTAGTTGAAGAACATGCAAGATTATACATAATAAGATTTTATTATTTTCCTAAAACTGCAAAAAATGAAAGATAAAACTGTCTTCGTGAAATGAAATGTACATTTAGGTCTTAACCTTCATCAACTATCACAACCAACCACACAAATACCTTCTACATCTGGTGTGGTGTAAAAAGAACTTACACTCATAATATCGTTACAAGTAAATTGTATATTTAATGAAGTATGCATTGTGATACCTGCACAAAGGAGTTATTCTAAACGTTTTAATAATCATCACATTCTTGATTCTCAAAGAAAACTTGAAGTCCGTCAAAAATACATTGATTCTCATAACAGATTTACTATTGAGGACACAAATAAGCCGCAAGAGTCAGTTAAGACTAAAGGGAAAAGAAAAAATACACACGTAGCAGTAGTACATCATGCAAAGATTGGTCTATATATATATATCTTAATCTTGTAAAATATACTGTCACACTAGCAGTAGTAATCTTGGACAACTGTCTATTTGAGTAAAGTCAAGGAATATTTCCTAGTTGCAAATATTGTGAAAGCCAGTACTAACTGTGATATGGTTACGTGTTTGAAGAAAAAGCTGACAGCCATGCCTCACCGGCATAGAATAATGCTGCTCATGTAGGCAGCGTGTTATAAAAGTCAGAGTTTGGGACGGTCAAAGCTGAGACATCTGTAGACTTAAATATCTGTTGAGAGTCAGTAAGCTGTTAAACATTTGCTAAAAAAAAAAATGATATGAGACCTCTGTATAGGTTCTGAACGGATATCCTCTTTCTCAACTCGATAAAATCATGTAAGAAGACAAACATCCGAGCCATTCATCGGCGAGCAACACTGCAAATTAGTGATCATTCACCTCATAGAACATGCTAAGAACAGTTTCATAAATTAAGGTTAGTTGGAATGTAGGTGGTACGAATGGTTAAACTGTTGAAAATGTAGATTATACAGACAGAGGAAACATAAGTATTGTTGCATCCAGGGCATTCGATGTGAAGGAGATGGCGTCCATTGTTTAGAATTGAGGAGTGTGCATTTTTTAGGGAATGATTAGATGGGTAATCAAGAGTAAATGAATGGCAGGGGAGATTGGTCAGGTTGTGTGGGCAGGTGAGAGAGAGAGAGAGAGAGAGAGCGATTTTTGTGAAACTGATTGTGGGTAAATGGATGTTTAACATGCTTCTGTTAATGTAAGGGAACCAGAGGCTATTTAAAAGAGTGGAAGGAATAGAAATGGTTAATTTACTTGTCACAGGGATAACCAGAGTATAATTATTACAACCCAACATGAGCTTAAATGTACAAATAATAGGAGAGTCAGGCAACATACACACGTTTCATTCGATACGATAATGTGACCTAGGTAGAAGAGCAATAATAAAAAATAATAATAACAACAATAATAAAAATAAGAATAAGAATATAAATAATAACAATGATAATAATAATAATGATAATAATGATGATGATAATAATAATAATAATAATAATACATTGGAATTATATAATACTCAACCCCATAGACTCTAAGTACTTAGCATATATATATATATACAAGTAAAAGCACATGCAGTGACACATTCTTACAAGAATATTGATATCACATCTGATTCCCAAAAATTGTTTCACATTATGAACGGAAATTTTTCAAAAAATGAGTTCTTTAATGGGTCTAAACACTTTATAAACATTCATTTCTCTTAACTCATTCCCACCTAAGCAATGGCAGATTTGGAGCTGTTTTAGGCCTTTTTCGCACATCGCGTCCCTACTAGTTACGCCTGACTTTCCCCACCCTCCTTGAATCCTGATAGATCTAAGGTATCCCCCTCTACCCTAAAACCCCACCCCAAATCAGTCCTGCTTGTTCCCATCGCAATTTCATGGCGTAACATGATAATTCATTGTTGCAACTGCTCCTGCATTGATCGCCTGTGACCACCTATTTAGCGATTGGTCGGCTTCAGATGGGCCTTGTCTTCAGCTACTCCCATAGCAAGTCAGAGGCTTCGCTCTCTCGCAATACCCCTGTTGCGTCATACACAGGAGCGGTAAGCGGTGGCTTGCTGCTTTCAAAGCTTATCTCAACACCCGACCTCGTCTTCGACCCCTCCCCAGGTCTATGCCAGCGTTTCTCACACTACCTTGTTACCCACGTAGCAAAGGGGTGCGAAGAGCGGCGGCACCCAGCCCAGAGAGCTAATCTCCACTCTGGCCAACAAACTCGTCTTTGACCCCTCCCCAGGTCTATGCACAGCAAGTCAGAAGGCCAGCGTTTCTCACACTACCTTGTTACCCATGCAGTAAAGGGGTGCGAAGAGCGGCGGCACCCAGCCCAGAGAGCTAATCTCCATGCTGGCCAAAGGTGTTGTGCAATACAATATAACCACTGAACTGCCAGCTCTTCTTGAACTCCTCCCAGCTCCACGCTGACCAAAGGTTTAGTGCAATGCAATGTAACCACTGGACCAGTGGCTGGGTCTTGAACTCCTCCCAGCTCTGTGATTCGCCCTCTGAACACACCCAAGTTAGGGGTGCATCTCTACCCGTTATAGAAATGTGCACCTTTTTGTATCGGGCGATAACGGGCGATCTAGGTGGGAATGAGTTAAAATATTCCAGTGCTTTTATATGAAAAATCTTTTACATTGAGTGTAACATAAAACGATGATCTCATCTTTAGATTACCAGCGATTGATGCTAGTGGCAGAGGGAATGTCTGCTCTGGTATTCCCGTTCCAGTGGCAGTTAGTTTATGTTCCTATTCTGCCTGCATCTATGCAGCACTTCCTGGATGCCCCAGTTCCTTTCATCATGGGACTCTATCGTTGTCCAAACACAGACAAGTCCCAGCTAGTCCTGCCATCTGAGGTATTAACACTCCCAAAAAATATGGGACCAGTAAAATTTCATGTTTAATGTTATAAAAATCTCTCTTAAGTGGTCATCCCTTTCTCCACTAGTCTACTGCTGTTAAATTTCATTTCTGTGTACATTTCCAGTTGTTTCTGCGCTATTGAAATGTTTATCTTAAATATTGTCTTTACCTTTTCAAATGTTGTCTCTGATTTACAAGAGTCCGTCTTAATCTCCAAGTGTCTGTTGCCTATTGCATCCACGCTCAAATCCGTGATTTCATTGATTTCATATTTTCCTCTACTATTTTATTTGAAGTTAATTTTAAATCTACCTCTTGGTCTCTGCCCTGCTCCTCAACTTCCATTTTTACTTTTTCTGATTTAGTCATCACTAATTTTTCCAAGTACCTGCCCTAACCATCAATCAACCTGGATTGGTGAAGTACCTTATCTTTCTCCCCGATTTATAGAAACCCTTTCTCATGTTTAACATTGAGCAAGTTATTCTTATAATTTTTCCGAATTTTCAACTATATCCTGATATATCTGTCTTTAAATCATGTAATCTGTTTTTAATGCAGTTTCTTTCTGCAAAGTCATTATTTTGCCTCATCGAATAATATGTTCCATCTGACTTGCCTAAATTCCCCATTCATTGTAAATTTTCTGTTCTACGAGGTTTGTCCCAATAAAAACTTGAAAATGGCCATAGATTCAACATTTTGGTGTTGATTCTTATAAAAAAAAACAGTTTTACTTTACCCCTCTCACAGTCCGGACTTAGCACCATCTGATTATCATCTTTTCGGACCAATGAAGCGCTTTCTTAATTCCCCAATGGTGACGAGCTTGTGGGGGCTGTCGCAACGGTGATTATGTTTGAAAAATAAATCAGTGATCAAGGAAATCGGTGTTTTTTTTGTTATAAGAATCAACCCAAAAATGTTGAATCTATGGCCATTTTTCATTTTTTCGTGGGACAACCCTCGTATTTTGGCTCTTTTACCCTTAGATTTTAACCATTGTCTGTAACATTGTCCTTGTAGATTCTTTGTTCGTTATCTCTCCATTTCACATTTCCTTTCTCCTCCCAGAGCCTCCAGTCTTTCCATATACACTCTCTGCACTATTCTATAACCTATTTTATATTTAATCTATCCTTAACCCGCATCCCATTCTCACTATCTTATTGCATACAACAAGCCTATGTTGGATAGCACACTACTGCTATAAACTTTACATTTAGGATCACGCTTTTATCTTCTTTGCTTACCCGGACATTGCCAATCATGCTGTTGTTATCACCTGAGAAATAAGTTGGCAATAACTTTTCCTCTTTTTAAAAAAAAGATGTGTTACCTGTAGTAAGACCTATATACTATCTTTAAATTCCAGGATTCTGGTTCTCTTTCATTTCCTTGCTTTGTAACCTTGAATTTCCTTTGATTAAGTGTAGAATCTTCATAGTAAAACCTTGGGCAAAGAAAATTTTGTTTATTATAGGGTATTTTAACTTTGTTACTCTGTTCCACAGGCCAACATGTGTTTCGTGGACATCGACAACAGGAATTTAGATGTACCTGAGGACCTTCCAATGTTCCCTTATCAAGCTGACCTTAAATCTGAACTGACCCAAGTTCTCAACAAATACCAGAACCTCATTGGGGCAGAGCACATGTCTCGCAGCTATCCCAGCACTCCACGGCGTGAACAAGGACCTAGAACTGGCCATGCATTTCGTCCAGACGAGCCTCCCGTTACTGGAAGTTGGCCTAATTCACCTAAGCGGAAAGACGTCCTTCAGCAGAGTGAGGCGTGGAAGAAGATATCTAGTTTAGCCAAAAAGACAGGGGTGTGGGACTCTATAGAAGACATAGTATTGGAGGACCCTTCTATGGGTGATAAAGACAAACAAAAATCTGATTCAAGATCTTTGCAGGAGCAAACTCAGGACAATGAGGGCATGCCTTTGTCAGAGATCAACGACCTCAAATTCAATAACGCTGTGAGGGAGATCTTTTTAAACTGTTTTGTACACATGTTTGCATCATATGAGAACTTTGTGATCTTGCCATCTCAGGACCTGGAGTCCTGGCTCAGCAACAGAGAAACCATGCACACTTTTGATAAAGCTGCCTTTTTGAGCGACCAACCAGCCGCCCACTTGCCATTCTTATCAGCGTTCACAGAGACACAGATGTTTACTTCCCTTATGGACAATAAGATTGTGTCCCAGTGGGAGGAACCTGAGCCTTCCCTTCGCCTGTTTGATGCAAGGATTAAAGATCTGAGAGATTCCGCAGGTGGAGAACCCAGGATCATCACCTACAACCCTTGTTATACCATTGAGGAGACCGGTCAGTGTGATTTGTGTACTTGTGTGTGTTGTTGTAGTTGCGACTCGTGTCCAGTCCCTAGCCTTGGTCGGCTGCACTGCGCCATCTAGTTCGATCTAATGCCAGGTCTTTGATATATCTAAGTCACTGTTCCAGTCCCTAGCCTTGGTCGGCCACACTACGCCATCTAGTTCGATCTAACGCCAGGTCTTTGATATGTCTAAGTCACTGTTCCAGTCCCTAGCCTTGGTCGGCCGCACTACGCCATCTAGTTCGATCTAACGCCAGGTCTTTGATATGTCTAAGTCACTGTCCCAGTCCCTAGCCTTGGTCGGCCACACTGCGCCATCTAGTTCGATCTAACACCAGGTCTTTGATATGTCTAAGTCACTGTTCCAGTCCCTAGCCTTGGTCGGCTGCACTGCGCCATCCAGTTCGATCTAATGCCAGGTCTTTGATATGTCTAAGTCACTGTTCCAGTCCCTAGCCTTGGTCGGCCATACTGCGCCATCTAGTTCGATCTAACGCAGGTCTTTGGTCAAAGTCACTGTTCACTCCATGCCCTGTGATTGTCCCGGAAACCCTGTTGATGTCTTAGGGTCGTTACTTCCTTGAATACTGCCCTCATCCACATTTTCCACACTGCTCCCCTGGGCTTGGACCAACAGGTGTTCCTTCTAACCTCTGCCATGAGGACAATGTGGAGCAACATTTGTTCCTGCTGCCGACATACATGGTCCAGCCATTTGAGACGACGTCTCTCAATAAACTTTGAATTGAGTGTATTTGTGTAGGGAATACTGGTTCTAATTTGTTGTCTACTCTCTACAATAAGAAAGACTTGTCTTTGGATACATTTCTTGCTTTTCAGCGCATTACATGTAATAGAGATTATTTTGTATCATTAAGTAAGAATCATAAGTTTGAGTTAACATTTACAGAATGAATTCTTTGCTGTTTTAGTTATAACCCATTTGTGTTCAAAACCTCAGACTTACTAGTGCTGACATTGTGCTGACTGAGTGCTAACATTGTTTGACTGAAATCATACATCATATCCACAGACCAATACATTGAGCGCAGAGCTAGGAATGTGGATTACAGCGCTAGCAAGCCACACGAGATAGCGAGTCACACATCTCCTAGCCAGTACACTGTAGGAATCTTTCCTCTGCTCAGTAAAGAGTTGCTTAATTCAGAACCAGCTAACTCAAAGTGAGTGGATCATGTGTCTTTGTAACATATTATTATTATTACAAACTGGCTGTTTCTTATGTGAATGCTTTACCATTTTAATGGCATTGCATCAAAGTAAATGAGAAAGAAGCCCCTAATGGATAAGAGATGCCTTGGGCTGAACTTAGAAATTAGGGTCAACAGCCAAAAAACAGGTGACAATGATGATTATCATTCATTTTTTTGCGTAGTGAATTATATTGGTTGAAATAACCAAACAGGACTTATGAGTTTATAGGTCTTTGACATTTAGACTGAGCACTAACGTACTGTAGCTGGCGTGTCTAAAATTCATGGTATAAAGATTATTCAAGACTGGTACAAGTTGAGTGTAGGCCTGGTCTAATATTGACTATGCCATGTTGGCTTCCAGCATTAGTTCCTATGTCCCAACAAAACTATTTTTTTTCTAATTCTATGATCCAAGTACATCTATTAAAGAGTGGTGGAAGAATGAAATCAGCTTTTGGGTTGTGGACCCAGTCAGTGTAAATCACATGGCCCTAAACTGCTTGAAACCATTTTCTCTGCTAGGAAGAATAGATCTTCCCATACTCCTCGGCAACGGAGTTGTATAATCACATTGCTGCCTTGGTGTGTGACGTGACCGACAAAATTGGCTTCATTTGCCCCTTTGAGCATAACGTTTGATTAGTGTTTTTGTGTAAAAGCTTATAATGTATCATTATTTTTCTGGACCCGTTTGCCGTTTGAACACTGTAAATTATGAAAAATTCGTGGTTGGACACGCACACATAAGCACACACACACACACACACACACACACACACGCACGCGCGTGCACATGCTCACACACACACACAACACACACATGCACATGTGCACACATGTGCACACGCACACACGGCACATACACACACAGCACATGCACACACACACACATGCACACACACATGCACACACATTCACACATTATATGGAAAAAACGGATAAATCTTAAGATTGAAGGTGCCCAATCATTTTTTGCACCCTCTGCCTATTCCTTTATGCAATGTTTGTGACTTCCCACCCTTATATTCAAATGCTCAATAAGCTATTATCACATCTACATATGGGTCTGGAAGACCTGGAGGATTTTCTTCTTCTGGAGCTTGGAAACCTAAAACCAGAATCCTTGAACTTCCTAATGGTTCAGGTTTTAAACTTGCAATACATTACTTTTAAAAAGAGGAAAAAAACTGTTGACATATATGTCAGGGGATACAAGAGTATGATTGTTCCCTGGTGAGAAAAAGAATATATTATGATCCTAAATGTGAAGGTCATAAGTAAGAGCGGAGCGTGTTATAGGTTTGTTATATGTGATATGATAGTGATATCAAAGGTGGGGTTTGAGGGCAGTGGGATTTGAGGATTAAGACTTGAAAGCTTAGGGACAGCAGAGTTAAGGCAGAATTTAAATTGTATGAAAAAATGAAAAAAAGTACTTCTAATTGACCAATTGTAATAAAATTTGAACTGGAGGCTAATGAATATGTGTTGTCTTGATCTGTGAAGTTTCAAGTACATATCATGTTTAGCTGTTATGTAACTCACTCACTCACTCAATCCTCTCGGGCCTACTGGCGTATGAGGCAATTGCAAGTAGGGCTCTCCACTTTCCCCTGTGTGCTGCTGTCCGGGGTGCCGTCTCTAGGGAAAGGCCTCTATCTTTCAGGTCCTTCTCCACAGTCCTTCTCCAGGTCTCCTTTGGTCTTCCTCGACCTCTCTGTCCCTGTGGTGACCAGCGGAGAGCACGTCTGATGAGGGAGTCTGTATGTTTTCTGCACACATGTCCCAGCCACCTCCAGCGACGAGCTGCAATGGTCTTATGTAGCAGCCCTATTCCTGTTCTGGTTCTCAGTTCCTCATTTGAGATTTATCCCAACACATGTTGTATTAAAGTTCCAATTGTTGAACAAGCCTCGTCTCCAAGATCTGTTATGAGTGTCAAATAACGAGCATCCGAACAGACGTTCTACTTCTTGAATAAAATACCACAATCAGTGGTGACGGTAACTGGGAATTCGTGAAGATACCTTTTTTGGATGATAAATTCTGGAGTACCATCACCCCATGTGATAAAAGTGACTACTCTCATATATGGAGAAGTTGGTCGTTTTGATGACTGCTCACGTGATGGGGCATTGCATAGGCGAAAGAACAAGTACACGTAATTATAGAAGGAACATTTGGAGAATTCTACATACACTCACACTCAGAAAGCAACGAGAACCTAGACCACATATTATGCCTCGTCTGGGTCGGTAGGGAGTTCATTTCTAACTTGTCGCCTGCAATAGCCCACTCGTATAAACAATGAAAAAAGGCGATGTGCTGGGCCCGGGGGGGGGGGGGGAGGGGTCAATTATATTGTGTCGGATTGAACGATCCACAAGAAAGAGGCTAATGAAATGATTAGGTCATCATTAGGTTCAAACGACAATTATTTTTCTTTTATATCGGCAGGCGTGTTCTCCTTCTTGATACAATTTTCAAAAAATAATACGTGTGTATGAGCGTGCGAGTGTGCGTGTGTGTGTACCTGTGTGTGTATGTGTGTGTGTGTGTGTGTGTGTGTGTGTGTTTGTGTGTGTGTGTGTGTGTGTGTGTGTGTGTGTGTGTGTGTGTGTGTGTGTGTGTGTGTGTGTGTGTGTGTGTGTGTGCGTGTTTCCAATGATTTCGAAATGAATTTTTTTCTGATGAATCTGTAAAGTGCATTGAGCATTATGGAAATGTATGGGGAGTATTTTAACGCCGCACTAAATTTTCTTCCGGTTGCCTCCCCCCGTTTCATGTGCTGTGTACACAGACGAATACATACATACTGATACACGGTGGTGGCGTCAAAAAATAAATGAACTTTTGATTAAGGCTGTGGGGAAAAGGCAAGCTTTATACGAGGACTGAGGACAATTATTCCAATGGAGTGTATGTAAACATCATTTTGATGTATACCAGACACTTCTCTTTATCACTTAGAATGTGTTACATATTTATGATGACGACGTTCGACAAAAGTTTCTTTCTGTTAAAACATTGAATGTACCCAATATCGTCTGATAGTAGAACGTTTTCATCTAAACGGCATCAACAAAAGCTGCAATGCTTCCATGATTCAAATAGTATGCTGTGTTTTTTCACGGGCGTTGATGAGACGTAAACGAATACATAGTAAAAGGTGATGTGAGGTGCACGAATCGAAAATGGTTCTTCTATTTTGTGACCCTCCTAATAATGTTTGGCGTTTTAGGCCGAAAATATACTAAGCCTGGTTTGAAGGCAGTACCATGAGGGACAAAGTAGAGCATATTCAAGTAACTATAAAAACACAGAGTTGGCGGACAGGCCGAGTATACCAAGTCCGGTTTGCAAACGTTGTTCGGAGACAGTCGGATAGAAATGTGTATTCTATCCGTCAAGGTTAACGACCCTCGACAGGAAATGACTCATCGCTGCAAGCGAGACATATTAAATCAAAATCCAAAAAGTGGGCGGCAGTTCACAATGAACTTGGGGTGTCCTCGGAATTTCCTCTCGTGGTGTCTACGACGGACATTAGGGGCTTGGGTGCCGTGAACGGCAGTCGTAAGGACCTGGGGGCCGAGTGCGGCTGATCTTTTCGGGGCTTGTTTGTTTGTTTGTTTGTTTGTTTGAAACGTGTTTAACACCCCTAGCAACACTTATTAGGTTATATAAGGGGTGGGACCTACGTAT